>OX637868.1:2831742-2989242 GCA_951802705.1 Netelia virgata
TCGTTTCCTCGGACAATTACAATTTTATTATAATGAAAACAGAAGAAAAAAAAAACAAGTTTTTATTATCAATTTTTGACCGTTAATATTTAACGACGATATATCGATTATCGTTTATAAATTTGATTATAAGGGTGTGTTACGTCGAGAGAAAAGAAGAAAAAAATCTCGTTAAAAGTTTTATCTCTCGCGATTTACAGTACGGAGGGAAGAATTTTAGCTCTAACGAAGGCTTAAAGGCACGTCGATGGTGGAGAACTTGAGGAATGAATCAAAGATCGATTCTCCCATACAGAACGTATATTGAATCGCGGAGATTGTACTCGGCGAATAAATTAGACTCGAGCCAAGCTAACGTACCCAGATCTATTTTATTTCCGTTTAATTGAGAGCCTTCTTTAAACTCTCCATCCTTCTTCCTCTCTTCCCCTCCCTATTGGTCGAAGGAACGCGCGAGCGATCGAACGCACCAACGAAGGAGCGTTTCTCTCGAATAACGTCGTCGCGTCTACGAAGCTTGTACACAGGGTGAATATAATACGGGAGTTAAGAAAAATAGTCGTAGTCGAACGAGAAGGAAAAGAGGAGGAAGAAGCGAATGCACGCGAGGACGTAGCTTAGTTAAGGAGCGTTACACGTATTCCTCGTCGTGTTGACTAGCGAATCGAGCATGCTTCTCAATTAATATTTTAATTGCCTCGATTATTTCTATCGCGATTTTCTATCTATTTATCTGTCTCTACCTTGTCTGTTCGAAAAGGAGGGAAAGAAATGAGAGAGAAAGAGAGAGAGAGAGATGAAAACAAAAAAAAGGATTTTCGCTATGTCACTTCCGGCATGATTCTTCTTGTATATTTCTATACAAACGTACCGTTCGTTATTTTATATTTATTTTCGTTTGTTTGTTTTTTCGGGTTAATTATTTTTCATCCCGACAAGATCGTTCTCGTTTCCTACCAGAGAATTCGTCCCACGCGCCTACGTGCGTTCCCTAATGTGGCACGCTCGATTAATTGTAACAGCTACGCGATAACGAGCGTCCTAACGACAAACGGAACAAATATACGTTCGATGCTAATTCGTATAAGATATTTCCTCCTACGTATTACGTCTGGAACTATGAAAATTTCAATTCAAAGAAATACTTTATTTTAATCGCGTGTAATTAAAATGAATAAACAATTTTTTTTTTTTAAATCATGACTTTATTATTCAACGTATTTCGATAAATTCCTTCGATAATAAATTTCCTAGATTAACGAAGTTCCTTAGAAATTTCGTTCGTCTCGATAAAAATGTCTCGGCAGAATTTTAAATAAACCTAGGGAAATGGTTCTACCGTGGATAATTCCCGTTCGATCCATATTTCGTCGTTCGCCCCCCCCCTCCTTTCACGAAAAATTATTTATTACGTCTGAAACTATGAAAATTTTAATTCAAAGAAATACTTTATTTTAATCGCGTGTAATTAAAATGAATAAACAATTTTTTTTTTTTAAATCATGACTTTATTATTCAACATATTTCGATAAATTCCTTCGATAATAAATTTCCTAGATTAACGAGGTTCCTTAGAAATTTCGTTCGTCTCGATAAAAATGTCTCGGCAGAATTTTAAATAAACCTAGGCAAATGGTTCTACCGTGGATAATTCACGTTCGATCCATATTTCGTCGTTCGCCCCCCCCCCCTCCTTTCACAAAAAATTATTTATTACGTCTGAAACTATGAAAATTTCAATTCAAAGAAATACTTTATTTTAATCGCGTTCATTAAAATGAATAAACAATTTATTTTTTTTTTAATCATTACTCTATTATTCAATATATTTTGATAAATTCCTTCGATAATAAATTTCCTAGATTAACGAGGTTCCTTAGAAATTTCGTTCGTCTCGATAAAAATGTCTCGGCAGAATTTTAAATAAACCTAGGGAAATGGTTCTACCGTGGATAATTCACGTTCGATCCATATTTCATCGTACGCGCCCCCCCCCCCCTCCACGAAACAAGGTAAACGCGTATAACACTGGGGTATATAGACAGATGAGCGAGAAGCCAACGGCACGAGAAGCGCGTATCAATTAACGGGCGTTGGGTTCGCGCGAATGTGCGTGCGCCCGCGCCCGCACAATACCGGTGTGCACCAACCACCGCTGATGCATTATTAGGCGCCGCGGCGGAGTTAGGTACGTGGGTAATTAGCGCGTGTCTCGCCGTTGACAGAGCTCAAGCAGCGCACCATTCGTTACGTCGATGGAAAGTTTTATTCGTTTCGATTTACGGTTAAGGTCGTTACACTCCGCTCGTGCGTGAAACGTAGAAAAACAAAACATTGAGAAGAAAAAAAAAAAAAGAAACGAAAAAAAAACAACAACAAAAAAATAAATATTTCGATAACGAAAATTTTAATAATATTATTATTATTATTATTATTATTATTTGAACGATAATAATCAATGAGTCGTAGTTACAGTTCGCGATAATAAAAATGATAAGAATTATTTGATTATTATTATTATTATTACGAGCTGCCGCGACTCTGACAATTCACGTTGACCTATTAGCTGGTTACGCACGTGGCTGCATATAGAAATAATAATACGAAGCACCGAGTGCGTTCGAAGAGCGATCGAGCGTTCGCGAGTCACGGGGAACGTTGGGTTCTGGCGAAGAAGGAAAGGAGAGGGGGGGATCGAGAGAAGTGACGCTACACGTTGAGAATCGCGAGACGAGCTCGACAGGATAAGGAAGCTCCGCGAGTACGCTCGTGTTTCTGTTTTAATGTATATACGTCGTACTGTACAGTACATACTTTAGCATAACTCTATAGAGAGAGAGTGAGTGAGTGAGTGAGAGAGTGAGAGAGAGAGAAAGAGAGAGAGAGAGAGGGAGACATGCGTGTCTCGTCGTTATAAATGGATTGACCCAAAGAAAACCTCTGAAATGACATAAATAACGACGGCTCTTGTAGTCCCTTCTGTTATACTATATTGCCTGTATACGTATATATTGAGAGAATATATATAAGGATCTATAGTAAAATACTCTACGCCGGGGGCTTATGTAACCTGCGTCGTCGCAACGCAATGCAATTCGCCAACGCCGATATAACTATATTGATACTATGCGCTATATTGTATATATATATGTGTGTGTGTGTGTGCGTGGGTATGTGTGTGTGTGTGTGCATAGAAGCGAGTCGATGCGTCGAAGAGATTCGCGCCTTTTATTCTGTTATATCCTTCTTCCTCGTTCACGAGGCTCGTTCTCGTTCTCTCTCACATCCCCTCCCCCCTCTCTGACACCGACCCGTAGGCATTTTACAGACGCGTGTTTATTCTTGTTTTCGTTCCCTCTCGCTCTTTTCATTTGCGGAATACGTCGCTCGTCAGCCCGTGCGTTGGTCGATACTATTTTCGTATTTCAATCCTCGCCTCGTCTCGTTCCGAGAGTATGAGCGAGAGGCGAAGAAAAAAAAACCAGTTTTTTCGACTCTGACATTATAACTTTGCGAAATTTATGATTATTTTTCTATAACTATCGGGCACGCGAAACGACAACGAAACTTTGTTTTTTTAGCGTCGAGTTTTGCATATATATGTTTTTTTTTGCACGTTGATTTATCACGATTGGAAAATCGTTGTAGAATTATAATGAGAAAATAATTCAGGCGTTGAGTTTGTTGCGTATTATGCAAAGATTTCGCTTTGAAAAAGTTGGATTATTTTAAAAGATGGATGAAAAAAAAAAGTTTCTTCGCGCATAGTCCTATGCCTATAGACGATCGTCTATAGGCAGCTGCCGAAGCTTCGTCACGGCGTTATACGCGGTTAGGTATATCGGACTGTGGAACAGCTCGAGTCGCGAGAACCGGAGAGTGCGAGACGTGCGTTATCGGTCTCGGGAGGACGATCGGTGAATAACGTCGCTCCGTTTCTCTCGGTTTTCACTATCTATCTATCTCACTCGCTCTTTCTCGCTCTCTTCACTTCAACGTCTTGAAGTATCCTTAGCGTTATCCGCAAATTACGTCAGCGGAGAATGTCAAGGAGAGAAAAAAAGGGAGATATAGAAGCGGAAGAGAGCGTTCTATATATATATATATATAGAATATATATAAAATTACACACAAACATATATATGTATAAATGTGTATAGATGTGTGTGTAATTATCTACGAAATTTGACCCGATAAACAGGTAATCTTGTGTGTGTGTGTGTTTTTTTTTCGAGAACTGATCATTTTGAAAAATCGCTCGGTGCAAAAATTATTGAAATTCAACGAGCGGTTGACGATTTATTAATACCGCTTATTCCTTCGCCCAGTTTATTCGCGGTGTTGTAATTTTAATTAACGACCAATTTATAAATAGCCACGAATACTCGTTCTTTTATTCAACTGCGCACTCGTATCCGATAATGCTAAAAGAACGAATTGACGATAATCTATATATATCACAGTTATTCCGTCTCGCGGGGATATTTCTAGATTTCCGATTTTCTTTTGTGTTAGACTTGTCTCAATCCCGATGATACATCGAGATTCTCGGCTTTCTTGTCTCGTAATAGCTATGTATTGAGATTTTCAATATATCAAGACTCACTTTTTTTCGATGCATTTGATGCTACCTGCGACGAATCTTCGAAGAACTTTCAACGACGAAAGATGTCCTCTGCGAGCTGTTTTGATACTTCACTGTTGCAATGGCAATTTTTGTATTCCACTCCTGCGAACGCGAATGCAACAGGGTTTACATAACATCAAATCTTTGCGAAATGTAAGGTGCGCATAGGCAAAATTTTCGCGATGAGAAACACTTTCACTGTATTATTGTTTCTACCGCATCGCGTTTTATTCATTTGCGACGTACATGCAATAAAAATCGCAATGATGATATTTCCATTATTACGAGGTGTTGTTGTGATCGAAGTGTCCTCTACGTGCCCTCTCGTCGCACGATTTAGCAAACACAAGAAAAAAAACATGGCCGCCCGACCGCGCTCGATCCAGCGATGCATACATGGTGAAAGAAAAAACAACGTTCCCGCTTGTCTAATAACGTTACTTATCGGAAAATTAGCACCGGCGGATTATCACGCGACCCAGACAATCATTTTTCGATAGATTTTCGATGCAACGAACGCGGATCCGTTTAATATCGAACGATTTAGAGGAGATCCGATCGATACACGTACCGCGCTTCAACACCATGTCACGAACACTATGGTTGCGTGAGACGTGCGACGCATTGAATGGGGGCGCTCGGCACAGGATATTCTCCAAAGTGGCGCCACCGTCAAACAGTGGCAAGTTTCGAAGTTACGGCTGAAGTTGAACTTCGGTCGGGATAAAAGGGCGGTTGGGTAATTATTTTTTTCGGATGGCGTAGGATGGCGTTCACGATGTTCCCGAAGAATGTAAGAAAAATCGCCTCTTATACAATTTCGTCTACGCACAACGAAAGAAAAATATATTACGGGCTTTTATCTCATTTCCTCCTCTAAATTCACGAATATTGAAGAAGATCACGAATTACTTGCATCGTCAGCCCGAATTTATTGGAAAATCCCGGTCCAAGAGTGTCTAGACTACGTCGATGGTAACCTCGTAACCTTACGAAGTGCGAGACGAACGCGAAATTCTGCGACCGAACAAACTTTGGATGATCTCTTATTTACACGTTGCTTATCGAAAATTCGCCCTCCAAGAGCATTGTGGCTCTCGCACAATGATTTCTCGTTAGGTTCTTGACACAACGAACACAAGCTTATTGAATATTAGACGATTTATACGACTTGGTGGGGGGCTGAGAGGGCGCGCTTTATCCAGACTTTACGCGACATGTGGCGCCATCGACAGAATGTGGTGAGTTTCGAAATGAGCGAGGAAGTCGGAATAGGTCTTGAACGGAAGAAGAGCACTCGGTAGAACTTTTTTGCGAACACAACGCGACACATTCCTATGTAGGGTGAGGTAAAGGAAGGGGAACCCGCTACTGAACGTCACACTTGACCGACAAATGGCGCCAGTGGCAAAATACGAGGGAATCGCGGATAAATGTTCTCGTTCGTACGTTAAATATTCGTTCATTAGATTATTTCATCGCGCCGATCGATCAACTTAAATCGAGAAAATGAACGTAAGCAATCTCCGGTACCGTAAAAAATGACAATGCATGGATGTACGTCTGGCAAAACGGTTGGCCGTTCGCAGTTCGTTTTTCGTGGAATCTTGAGGTTATGTCGCGGTGTCTCGTGTCGTTTGTCAAAAAGTCGCGAATAAAGAGTGTATTGTGAATATTTCGAGAGGATTCTGGTTGAAGCCAATTGTGTCGAGAATGAAGACCGCGTTGGGGTCGAAGGAACAAAGAATCGTCGCTGCGAACGTATCACCTCTGCGATCGATAGAAAAACATCGAAAAAGTCAGTCTTTTTTTATAATTCGCATGACATCAACATCTCGAGTGTAGAGCGAATTGGCGGTTACAGTGACGAAACTTTTACTTTCTTTTACTGTATGAAAAAAAAAATACGTACGTGCCCTAATGGCCGTATAAAAAACGTATACACGAACGTACGTAACCATGAGGGTGGCGTAGCTTGACTCTCCAACTTTCGTGACCCGACTCTTCTCGTCAGGTCAGATTCGACGTTTGGATAAGCTTCGTAAAAATGTGAATATGACTCTCTCGCACGTTACGGCAGGTTGGGATTCGTACGTAACAGTCAGTACAGAGCGTGACGTATAAAAGAGTTTCGTGTGTAATGCACAGAGTTTCGTGTCGATAGAAGTGCAAGTTTAATGTTTCCAACGTAATTCTATATAATGTAAATAATATAGCGAATAGGAGAAGCTTCTTTCCGCATCGAACATATCGTTCTCATCTTTCGACATTCGATTATCCATCCAGAAAGAGTTTTCACAAAAAAAAAAGAAAACTAACGAATTCTACCTAAACAAATTTTATTTCGCGTTTGTCGAAAATTAAGAATGTCGAACAAATCTATCGCAGCGAAAGATTTTACGTTCGAAAAAAGTGCAAATTTTACGAGCATAAAACCTCGGGAGAAGTGGCAAACGAGTAAACTCGCATGGGTCGTCGCTGCTCTGACACGAGAGAGTGAGTCTAGCCAATTAGCTTTCGCCTCGGGGCTTACAAATCTGCGCATGCGCCTACCACAATTCCCCCTCTTAGCATTATATTTTTTCACATCTTGCTAGCAGATTATTTTTTTTACACTCGAAGCCCTTCTTTTCTTTCGCTCGTCTCTTTCGCACACTCTGTATTTAATAGCTCGACGTGCGTTGGTTTGTCTTTCTTCTCTCACCTACCAGAGCAGACAAAATATGAAATTTCCGATATTTAAATAAATCCCGTTTATTTAAATTGTGAAAAAAAATATTCCAACGCTAACTTCGAGACACGGCCGTGTTCTCGACGCACACGATTGCCAGAGACTCGGTGAAGTCGTTCGCGAAGACGTCTAAACTCCGATAGACGTCAGCGATACACGAGCGCGCGCGTGTGTGTGTGTCATACATAAATATAGATGTACGCAAAAGAGGAACGCACGTGCGTCGTTTTTTCCTCGGAAGAGCACCTCGAGCACACGATATTCGGTTGGATATACACGAGGGGACATGCTCGTTTCGAAGCAATTACAGAGGCTCGCACGCGCGTCGAGTGTGTAAATGTGATACACTCGGATGGGTAATAAATAGCTCTCGTCGAAACTGTAAAAGAAGCAATAAAAGATGATTTCGTATCGTCGTCCGGACTGATGTATCTGTCATGTGGTTTCCTCGTCCGCTACGTGTATATTGCGAACGACTGCAACGAGAATCAATAATCATTACAGTCGTTGAAGTTCAGCTCGTTCGACGAAGCTTCGACCGAGACGGAAAGAGACCGAGAGAGAGAGAGAGAGAGAGATAGAGAGCCATTACTTTTTGCGTGTTGCTGCGTTATTATTACGTGCGCATATGTAATACTTTGTACGGACTCGTGGCAGAAATGAGAACGTCACGTAGGCCGATAATACCTAGAAATTGCGATAAACTAATATATATATATTTTTTTTCAATTTTTATAAAAAAACGTATTTTCTAATCATTAATAGATAATTTATTAATGATTTTTACGTGATGGTATTTTAATTTTAAGTGCTTGTGGATAAACTATGAATAAATTCCGCCTCTTATTGTTAGTCTCTATCTTCTTTAGTCTTCTTAGCAGGCTTTCTCAGCCGCGGAAGAATGAAAGTTAGAAGCGCGGCGCGTGGATTACATTTTTGCGTCTGATAAATTATTATGTAAAAGGCGAAATGAACAGATAAGACGATGACGTCGATGTTCGATAACTGTATCGCGTCACTCGCAGGTACATCAGACATTTATACATACAGCTCGTATATATATATACATATACACACATATATATATATATATACATATAAATATCCGAGACGATATCACTCGTGTTACTATATATAGATAATAACTACGGTTCTTCCGATAATCCTCAAGGATTTTCGAAATTTCGATTATTTTTCACCTCTATCGAAATTATAGGGAAACAAAATCATAATAAAATATTAACTAAAACAAGCTAAAAACCTTCATTAAAATTCAGTGATAACGTGATAAATATCTCTATTAAAATATAAAACGTATAAAATAAAATTTGTTTTAAAAAACTGTGCGTCAAAAACGTGATAAATGATTGAAAAATCATTAATTCCTCATGTAAAAATTATTAATCCTATTTCTCTAACGCCTCGTCGTTCCTTCGTTTTTAACGAGTCGATAATGAATTTATGTGTAAGAAAGAAAAAAAAAACAAACAAAAAACAAAACAAAAAATCAACTATTTCAGCAGGGTTGCGGGCAGTTCAGACATGGGAAGTGAGCATTACTGCCTGAGGTGGAACAATCATCAGAGCAACTTGCTGGGTGTGTTCAGTCAGCTACTGGAGTCGGAATCGTTGGTGGACGTGACGCTGGCGTGCACGGAGGGACCTTCGATACGAGCTCACAAGGTTGTCCTCTCCGCGTGCTCCAGCTACTTCCAAGCATTGTTCCTCGATCATCCGAATCGTCATCCGATCGTTATACTCAAGGACGTTCGTTTCACGGAATTGCGAACCCTCGTTGACTTCATGTACAAGGGCGAGGTTAATGTCGAGTACTGCCAGTTGTCGGCCCTTCTCAGGACTGCCGAGAGCCTCAAGGTCAAAGGTTTAGCGGACATGACGAACATCAACGCGGCCGTTGCCTCGAGAGAGGATCATCATCATCAACAGCAGCAACAGCAGCAACAACAACAGCAGCAGCAGCAGCAGCAGCAACAACAACAACAGCAGCAGACGCAACAACATCAACACTTGAATTCGGAAAGTGGGAGAGAACGAGAGAGGGACAAGGAGAAGGAACGGGACAAGGAGAGCATGATGCCGATGACGACGACAACGACGACGACGACAACCGTTAATACAACGTCGTCATTGACCAACTCGATAAATCCAATGGAGTCCAACGAGCAACAACAACCTCAGCAACAAATACAACAACAATTAGCCCAACAACAATTAGCCCAGCAACACTTGGCGGCCGCAGCGGCCATCGCCGCGGCAGCTGCCTGTAGCGAAACGATAGAGGCGGTGGACATGACCGATTGTCCATCGTCACCAACGGGACCTGGTAGCCCGTGTCAAGGACCCCTCGCTCTCGATCGACCCAGGCGAGACTCCGACGACGCCGTCAGTTTAGAAGAAACACGCGGTTCCCTTAGTCCAATTTCCGTTCACAGCGGACCCAGCGACATGAGTCTTAGTAACAATAATGCAACTACAACCGGTGCATTGCCGTTGACGCTACCGCAGAGCCGACTTCCGTCCCCTCACAGTACAGAACCACTGGCTGGACCCTCGGGCCTTCCTCCGGTTCAACAAGTTCCTCTTGTAAGTTTTCTCTTTTTTTTTTGGGTTTTTTTTTTTTTAATATTTTCCTGCTTTTCTTTTTTTACTTGTGGTACGAAAAATCTTCACGAGAGTCGAATCAATCCATGTTTTTGTTTTTTGACAATGGTTTGTCGACGTCGAATGGAAAAATGTGTTCGATCGATGGATTAAACGTCGTTTTGTTCTTTTTGTTTTCTTGGTTGATCGTCGCAGTCATTGAAGAAGGAAGTGGATTGGGAAAGACCGAGCGACGAGCGCTGCATGAGCAGCGAAATATCGGATTACAGACTCCCACCAGATCCGGTGAGTCTATTTTCGGTATGAATTTTTTTCAATACTTCATTATTATACTTATTCTCGTTATTGTATTATTATCTCTTGATATCACGTCTATATATATATATATATACATACATCTATATATATATATAAATATTTATATATATTCATATAGCATATTATTGCATCGTCATACGAATTATCGATATATTATCGTACGCTCGAAATTACAAAGCTTTTTTTCGTGCAATGTTTCTTACTCGAAAAGTCTTCGGGCTTTTTTATACGTCAACATTTAAAAAATCCTAGAACAAATTTTCCTTCCACAAATTCGAAAAATCGATACACCTTCGTTCAAATTCGAATAACAAAAAAAACGCGGTATATCAAAATCAAATTTATACTGCATGTGGGCTTGCTGCATGTGCCCGAGTGCTTTGCTGTTTGGAAAAATTGCCGAAAGATATTTCTCAAAAATTATTGTTCGAGATGGTACGAAAAAAAAAATATATATATATATATAAACGAGATTTTTACGACTCTCGAGCTTCGTAAACGATAAGAAAGATGAAGACACGCAGAGACGGAGATCGGTGGCGCGAATTTGAATTTCCCCGAGAACACCAAAACACTTGGTCGAGAAATTTTCAATGGGAGCAACGCCCGGGCATGCTTTACTTTTTTTTTCCCCGCCAATTCACTTTCCTCTTTTCCATCACCATTCTTGTTTTTTTTTTTTTCTTTCTTTTTCGCGCTCCCTCCGAAAGATGTTGCACTTTTTATTAACTCTCCATCTTTCTGAATTTGATGTGTTTACGTGTGTGTCTATCTATCTATATATACATATATATATACATATACATATATATCTATATGTGTGTGTGTGTGTGTGTGTGTGTTATTTCACATTATATTTGTCTACATATTTATATATAAAATACATTATATGTTCTGTCTGTTTATCTCTTTTCTCTCTCGCTCCGTCTGGCTTTTTTGACTCGCTCTCGCTCTAAAATCTCAGGTCCTCTCCAAGATAATCCAATCGCGAAAATTTCGATGAAAAAAAACAACAAAAAAAAAACGAAAAAAAATGTAGCAACATCGTCGCGATTCCAAAATTCGATCCACCGATCCTTTCAATCCGTTTCACATTCCACAAACTCTGCCTCTGTCTTGTGCTAGCCTTACTGTCGAGAAGTTGACCTTCGTTTTTGGCCATGGTTGTCTATTATATATATATATATATATTTTTTTTATTTTTCTAAAAATATTTTGTTTTCTTCGAACTACATATTACGATACACACGATGATCTTGCAGCTATCGAGAATCGCACCGGGGTCGAAATTAATTTGAGCCAAAAACAAACAAAAACAAAAATAATTATTCTTCGTCGTTGATTTCGTCGATTATTGAAAACGGTTCGATTTCGTTTCGCTAGAGACCTCAAACCTTTCATGGAGACTGAAGTCGGTTCGATATTTGTAGAAACAAAATTGCGTCCTCCTCATTTTTTTTCTTATTATTGAAATTTGATGATAATTTTCATTATTGAAAAAAAAAACGAAAAAAAAAGATCTCGATACTCGATCACGCTGTGTACGTAATTATACATGTATATACGATTATTACAATCATCACAAATACCATATACGCGCATATTTCGCATATATGATATATATATATCGTTCAAGGTGAATTTCGAAATAACGATTAGAAAAAAAAAGAAAGAAAAAAAAAATACTTGCGCTATTTCGAAAAACATCCAATATATTAATATATACCACATATACGACGATCTATGTATTTATTATTTCGATACTCAAAATACTTTATATACATAACTGTCGGATTCATTGGCAAACAAAAGAGAGAAAACAATTTTATTTTTCTTACTACTTCATAATATTTAAAACTCTCGATGAATATATTTATTTGTATTTCGATCCTTGGTTTGAAACGCCAAAATGCCGCCTCTTTTGCGTATCGTAATCGATTGATTGTCAATGCGCTGCGTTTTCCTCTAATTCCATTATATACTTTTCTTCTATTTTTGATTATTTTTTTGTTGTTGTATATAATCGCTGTTTTATCACGATGAGCCACGCGTATTTGTCTGCGCGAAATTTTCGGTGATTTACGTGGGCCTGGGGGTTTGGGGGAGGGGGAGGCATATCAGGGGCAAGTAAACGAAAAAAAAACACACACACAAAAAAATACAAGACAGAACGAAAAATGAACGGCTGTTGTTGGTTTTATGCTTTCAACATACATACATTATTACTCTTATTGTTATTATTATTATTATGATTATTATTATTGTTATTATTATTATTATATTATACACAACTCCATATAGTTTTTGGTCTTAGTGGGGGTGGGCCGCGCCAAACAAAAATGAGCGTCAACTTCTTGTGCTGCCGTTTTTTCTGTGATGATGATGATGATGATGATAATGATAACGATTGATAATTGTAAAAAACCGCTAAAAGTGTCTTGAACTTCTCGGTCGATGAAAAACCGCGCTTTCGAACACCACTCGATCTCTAGTGTACTTGCAAATTCAATGAGAAACGTATTAAAGCAATGAGAAGAATAATAATAAGAAGAAGAAGAAGAAGAAGAAAGAAAAGAAAAATAAGAAATTTCTTACAAAAGTATATCCAGCAAATGAGACATATACAAATTAGTTAGAGCCTAGAGACTTAATTATTCTGCACGACAAAAAAACAAAAAGAAAAATTCAAACAAAACAAAAAAGAGAATCTTAACGAACGATAATTGTAAAAAACGAAAAGAACAAAAAGAAAGAAAGAAATGGTCGAACCCACACACCGTGGCGAATCTTACGTAGAGAAATTATTAATCATTAGGACGAATCTTTGTCGAGAGCATTGAATTCTTCGCTCCGCGATCTCTTCTCCCCGATCTCTCATTTCTCTATCGTCTCTTGTCACAAGAAAGCCACAGAGCGTGGCATCGATATTGAAAACAAAAAAAATTGTAAATAATCGTTCCAACGAGAGAAAAGGAGAGACGAGAAATTGGGGAAAAGAGACTGAGAAGCGAGCGAGCGAGCGAGGGAGCGAGCGATAGAGTGTGAGAGAGAGAAAGAGAGAGAGAGAGACAGAGACAGAGACAGAGCGAGAGACACACACGAAAAATAATCAAGCATAAGAAATAAAATAAAAAAAAAAAAAAAGAAAACGAAGGAAAAATTAGAGCAAAAAAAATTAATTTGATTTATCGAATTATCCCGGGCTTGAGCAAGAAGTTGATGTTCTTGTTTGTTTGGTTGCAGGAGTTGATGGGTGTGGATGAGCGGGTGTTTGCGTGCATGTACTGCGGTGCCTCGTTCCTCCACCAGAGCAAGCTGACACGGCACATCCTATCGCACAGCCTCGAGTCTCTCAAGTACCGCGAACAGGCGCATCTACAGCTACAGGCACATTTGGGCCTCGAGACTGGAATGCATCTACCGCCAGAGGGACACTATCCGCCCGGTGGCCCGGTCGAGCCGATGGATCTCGAGCTCGCGGCTCATTCCGATCCTACATCGGGGGTCGTGTTGTGTAAATTTTGTGGCAAATCGTATCCCGACGTCGGTGCCCTGATAGCTCATTTGCCAGCCCACACGGGCGATCGTCCTTTCAAGTGTGAATTTTGCGGCAAGGCTTTCAAGCTGAGGCATCACATGAAGGATCATTGTCGCGTTCACACGGGCGAAAGGCCATTTAGATGTACGTTGTGCGGTAAAAATTTTTCAAGATCGACGATACTTAAGGCTCACGAAAAGACCCATTATCCAAAATACGTGAGAAAGTTCCTCTCGCCGAGTCCGGTCGATCAGACCGAGGAAGAAACGCCACCGCCACCTCCGCCGCATCATTGATTTCACCATTGTCGAGCTTGATAAACGGCAAACTAAATAACAAAAGAAACAAACAAGGGAAAAACGTACGAATAACGAATGGAATTTAAATTGGTAACAAAATAACGATGAGAGAGATAGAAAGAGAGAGAGAGAGAGAGAGAGAGAGAGAGAGAGAGAGAGAGAGTAACCATAGGGCTTGATACAACCGGAATTAACGGAAGAAACCGGATGTTTGAACGCCGATGAAGCAGTTTTTCGTCGATTACTGGGAGATATATTCGGGTTCGTCGTAAAGACGACGATGAAGATTTTACCAGGCTCTGAGATGTTTACGAAAATAATGTGCGGAATCGGGGGTTCAACGAGTGCGAGAGAGGAACGCAATATATGTATGTATATCGCGAGAGGTTTTATCATCAACGGTGCCTCACGTCGATCGCCCTTTCCTCCATTTTAATAACGAATCCTTTTGCGTTTCTCGTTTCTTACCCGAAATTCATTTCTTTATTTTCCAATCCACCATTTTGGTACCGATGCCGCTATTGTTGTTTTTTTGTTTTTGTCCTTTTTTTCTGGTTAAATCCCACGATAAGTGCGCGTTTTTCGTGAAGAGAAAAAATAAGGGGGAAAAAAAAGAATATCCTTGTCCCGATTTTCCTTAAGTCTTTTCCTTGTCGGGCTCGCTCTCTCGCTCTCGTCTCCCGTCTCGTCCCGACCACCGCGTCTCGCGCGTGTCGCGGCGAATGAGAACAAGAGCAAAGCTGGAAGAGGAGAGGAAAATCGAGCGCGGGAGGGAAACAAAAAACAAAAAAAGAACAGAGAGAGAAACGAAAATTGGAGAAGAAAAATGGTTAAGAAGAAGGAAAGAAACACGAAGGGGCAAAAGAAAAAAAAAGAAAAGAACCGACCGATGGACCGAGCGACGAGGCGAAGCCGAAAGGTATTTCTAGTTAGTCCTGTGATTTTGGTTAGGGGATTGGGTGGTGTGTACGCGTGTTCAGGGGGAGGGACACGTTAAAAACGAGCTCCCTCGTTTAATCAGTGCTTTAAGACAACAAAAGAAAAAAAAAACGTTTAGCTTAATTATATACATAACTTATATATCGGTAAATTATTGAACGAGGATGAGAGAAAAGAAAATAGAAACCTGACGAGAGAGAGAGAGAGAGAGAGAGAGAGAGAGAAGAAACCTTTGCCCACATGTGGTGAGAAAAATTGAATGGAAGATGAGAGTAAGAGAGGGAGAGTTGAGAAAGGGGATGAAAAGGTGAAACAAAAAATGATGCGGGTGGCGTGGAACGAGAGTAAGAGAAACAGGAGATAAAGCGGTGTAGAATTTATACAATCTGGGAATATCTGCAATAGAGAGGGTGGAACACGTGTGCTATATATAAATGACGAAAATGAAAGAAAGAAAGAAAGAAAGAAAGAAAGAAAGAAAGAAAAAGAACGATGAAGAAGTCGACCGAAGAATGAAGAGGCGCAAGAGGAATAAGAAGAGAAAATCTAGGATACGAAAAATAGAGCAAGAGAGTGAGAGAGAGAGAGAGAGATGAGAAATTCGAGGCCGCCACGGTTGGTGCTTTTAAGAGATTTTGATAAAATGCTGTGAATACTATATTGATTACGATAACTATAACTATTGTAATAATGTACTAAAAAAAAAAAAGAAAAAAGAAAAAAAACATTGTACCGCGATGTACGATGACTGTTGTTGATACGATTGAGAATATTTTATACAGTTGAAAACGTGAGAGAGGGTAGGGGTGGCGATGTTCGAGAGGGATAGAAGGGTTGAACAGCGCCGAGGGGATGAGATTGTGACGAGGAAATAACGGTGGGAGTGAGGTCGAAGGAGGGGGGAGGGGAGGGGGGGGCTAATAGGACTTGATTAATTTGAAGATAAAAAGAAAGGAAAGAACGAAACGATAATGGAGAAAAGAGGATAAAAAAGAATCGACGTTGGGGGATGAAAAATCGTGTCACGAGGAAAAAGTGCGAAAATCGTATCAGGGATGAAAATTGCGAAACGGGGCCTCGTGTTTACTACGACGGTATGGATAAAGCGCGCGTGTGTGTTTATGCGTGTATGTGTGTGTGTGTGTGTGTGCGTGTGAATGCGTCGACGCGTGAGCAAAGACAGGGAATGGACGTGCGAAGATTGATTGCGAGGCTCTGCTACTACATAATTGATATTTTTTTTTCTACGTTGTTTTTTTTTTTCTTTTTCTATTTCGTTACTAAGAGTGCGCTGGCATAGTATGGCTCAGAGAATTTTCATTATTTACGGGCGTTAAAATTAGCACAACTTGACACGAAAATAATTACGGAAAAAAAAGTAAAAGGGATGTAGAAATTTAAAAAAACAATTTTTTTTTATTTTTTTATTTTTTTAGTTAGGACGGAAAACGGAAAGAACCCAAGGGAGGGACGAGAAGTGAACGAATGCAGGGGATTAACGTGGACGAAAAAAAAGGCCCGCGTGTACGAAAAGTTACTAGACAGGCCAAGTCGACGACGTGGTAGCCATTGACACAGTGCAATACCTAAAATCTTTGTTGTTTTTTTGTTTTTTTTTATCTTTTTTTTCTTACACTTTTCTCTCTCACGTTTTTTTTTTTTTTTTTTAGTTATTTCTTCCGAACGAAAGCTTTCCTACGCGATAATGACGAGTGCATCATGTAGGTATAATTTTATATTTCGTCGTTTTTATCGCCTACTCGTTTTCATTTTCTTATTTCTTTTGTTTTTTTTTTTTTCTTTTCCGAGAAAATTTTATCATTGTTTTGCGTCGATTCTTGTTTTTTTTTTCAATTGTTTTATTCGTCCCGGGAGGATATGAAAAATGCGAAAAATAATTGCGGAGTGTCGAGAGTAAAAGCCGCCGAGGGTCATTGATGAGAATAATAATCGTCGGCCGAACAAAAGAGGGAGATACAGACAAAACTCGTGAGATTTTGAGTATCGAAATTTGTTCGATTGAAGCAACAAAACAACGCTTTTATCAATTAAAAGTCGAGCTCTCCGAGTGATCTTTTCTTCGCTCTTCGCGCGTCTCTTCACTCATTCTCGCGGCGAGTTTTGCCATCGCTAAAGAAATTTGTCGCGTCGCGAATTATTTTTCGCAATTTTTTTTTTGTAACGTGAAAAATTTCGAGCTTGACGCGTATTTCGTAAAAAAAAAGAAAGAAAAGAAAATTCCTTCGAGCAATAGTAGCGTATTTTTCACGAATTGTTTACGCTCGGAGAGTCCACGGGGCTCGATAAATCCGTCTTCGCTTTCTTCTTTTTCTCTTTCCGTCTCTCTCGCGCTGTCGGAACTACGAGCGAGACCGACCGAATCGATCGATCGTTGAAATATTCATTCCGGTTGTGCATCGAGACGGGGGAAAATGCGTGTCTCCTTTCTTAGCTTTGAGCTAAACGGAAATACCGGCAACATTTTTTTTAGAAAAAAAGAAAAATACAAAGAAAATACGCTCGCACGGTTTCCCGAAGAAAAACAAAAAACGGTATTAGAAGTATCGTTCGAACGTTTATTCGAATCGTTCGATACTCGCGGAAAAAAACAAAAATTTCAAATAAACAAAGAAAAACGGAAATTCGACGATTCGAAAGTAATAAAACAAAATAATAACGAAGTGTCGACGCGACGCTGGAAAAGTTGGAAATTTCCACGGTTTCACTCGAAGAAAAATAAATAGAAGGGGGGTTTGAGCTCGTAATTTATCAGACAGGTCACGCACCCACGTCTCGTCGTTTCGATTCAGCGAAAAGAAAAAAAGAGACGCGTCTTATTTAAAAAAAGAAAAAAGAAATAAAAAAAAAATTTCTTTATACAAAATTTAATGCCCTCTACAAATTTGTGATGACTATATTTGTATCCTGTCGCGGAGAGACAAGTTCTTTTCTTATTAACAAAAAAGGGACCTAATTTTTCGTTATTTATAATACGTGACAATTTTTTATTTTAATTCGAAACAAAAAAAGAGACAAAGTTGTATCAATCTTGGAAAATTTTTCCAACTTGATCGACGGTCACCCCGGCTACGATGATAATAACCCTATTTTCTTCGTTTTCGCGATTTTTTTAATCACGAACGACCGCCGGCTCGTTCCTACCAGTCTCGTTATATCGTGATAAGAGAAACGAAAGAGAGAAAGAAAAAAAAGTGGCAATTGCCGATGTGCAAGTGGTTACGTAACTCGGTGTGTCGCACACACACACACACACTTACACACAGAAACACACACACACGCGCGAATATGTATATAGGACCTTTTTAAAATATGGTATAAAGTTTGAACAGCTGCTCGGAGATTGCGACATGAGACGTTTCAGGATTCATTCGATTCTTCTTCTTTTTTCTTCTTTTTTTTTAGTTTTTGTTTTTTCCGTCTTTTTCTTTCCACTCTAAACGTCGAATTTTAAACTTCTCGTTAAAAATTTTGGAACTCGCCTCTACCATACTCGCTAATTATATCTAACGTGAAAAAAAAAAATCTTACGACAAGAAGCGTCGCGACTTGGCGTAGATTTTTTGTGTTTCTTGTTTTAGGAAGGGCGTTCGGGGGATTGCTCATAAACGATAATAATACCTCTGTAATCAATATAGTTGGGGAGATCCGTGAATCAGTCGGGATTACATAGAACGTGGGATTTTCATCGGGACATGCCGCGCGAGGGAGCCGTTAGAGAGGAATAAATATGAAGGGGTGAACGAGAAAACAAATAAAACGTTTTTAAATAAAAAATTGAGAAAAAGCTCGTTGCGATTTACGCAATGCCGATCGATCACGGAAGGACATTATTGCCAGAAGTATTAATTAATTTAATTCATTTCAACGCTCGTGACAACCTCCCGGGCGAGAATCGAGCGTGTACAAAATACATAAACTTGCACCATAAAAAAAAGTATATATATATATGGCTTCTTATACTTGTCGTTGAGCTCGTTGCTGGATTATCAATGTTTTTGTTTATTTTTTCAAATTTTGAACACTAAATATACTCGCATAGTTCTTTTTTTCATTTTTTCATTAGGTTTTTTGTAAACCGGAAATACGAAAAAAGCGCAATCGAAGACACGAGAGAGAGCGAGAGAGAGAGAGAGGAAAGTTGAGCTTAGGCGCCACGACATGCACCTCTGACGTAGAGTACAATCGAGCAATAACAAAGTTCCAATTAAACTTTTTTTTTCTTTTTTTTTCTCGTTTAATAGCGAGAAACTTCTCGCCTATTAGATCACGCAATATTATCCTTCTATATACTATGTAAGTTTTTATTTTTCACTAGACCGAACAATTTTCTTGGGAAGGGAAGGAAAAAAAATAATTAATCGCAGAACTTGCCGCATATTTTTCATTCGATTACGCTAAACGATGTTTCCTTTCTTTTCTTTATTTTTTTTGGTTTTTCTTCTCTTTTCTTTTTTCTTTCATTTAATGGACATAAGTTATTGTTGTAACGTCTTTTGTAAATAGCTTTCACGATTAAGCTCTCGAGCATTGCGTTGATGTTCAACGATAAAATTACAACAACAACAACAACAACAATAATAAATGTTTGAAGATATTTTATCTCGTCCCAAAATAAATACATATCATCTTCTTACGTATTTTTTTTTGTTTTTTTTTTATTTCTCAATTAATTTGCAATTTTTATTTTGGCCTTGTCGTCCGGTTGCTAGATCCGTCGCTAATGAACAGTATTTCTCCCTCGAGTCATTGTTCCTGATAATGATGATGATGCTGCTGCTGATATAGTTGTAAATAATAAAGAGCCGGTTGCAATATACTAAATAACGATTACGTTTACTACTTACGGGAGGGGGGTCGTTCGAAATCTTTTTTTTTGTTCATCGCTGTCCCTATTGTTTTTTTAGTTTTTTTTTTTTTTTATACTTCGCAAACAAAAAAAACACTATCCTGAAGTCTCATGTTCTTTCTCGCCATTATAATTTATCATATCGTTTTTTTTTCTTCTCAATAATACTACTATTATTATTAATATTATTATTAATATTATTACTATTATCATTATTATTATTATATCATTCCCGCGTTCAGTATTAAAATTATACTCGCGTCTCACTTCTCGTCGCGTTAATCTCATTTCTTTCGAGAGAGAGAAAGAGAGTGAGTGAAGAATGTTGAAAGGGAGCAGGAGGGGGTGGGGGTCACGGGGACGAAAACGGTGGATCGACAATGGAAAATAATTGGTCAGTTCGCGAAGTGCATAATTTGTTGTGTCGAATTATCGTTGTTTATTATTAAATATTATTATTATTATTATTATTAATAATGATTATTATTACGATTATTACAATCATATCGACTGCCACGAATAACAGTGCATAAAAATGTGTTCGGGCCCGAGTACATGAGAGTGCAATCCGTTAGGGAAAGGAGGGGGGGGGAGGTTTCTCGTTTCTTTTTTTTTTTTTTTTTCGTTTCCTCGCGGTCTCTCCCTCGCGTCAGTGAGAGTGAGAGTACCACGTGCGCGTTTCACCTGTAATATAATAATCTTAAGTTTTGTCGAGATACTAAAAAAAAGCAAAAATGGAAAAAAAAAGAATAACAATAAAGATAAAAGGAAAGTCTAAGGTACGCATAGCTCTATTGTACGAAAATAGATAGTTTATATATATATTATTATTAGTGACGTTAGCGACTATATATATATATATATTATATACATATATATATACGTTTCTGGACTAAAGTTCCTTGAGGGTGCGCGCGTTTGGGGCCGTTGAAACTGCTTATTACGCGACCCCGATGTGATGACGGTGCTTTGTTTCTCTTTTTATTATTATTATTATTATTATTATTATTAATTATAAAATTTATTTTTATCATCTCGATACATGCAATAGCGATTACTACTACTAGGATTTATTTTGTTATCCTAACAATAGCATATACAATATACATAGTACCTATTAATTATTATTATTATTATTATTATTATACTTCATAATGCTGCTATTGCGTTTACTTATACATACATTATTATTATTATTCTTACTTATTATTATTATTATTATTATTATTATTATTATTAAAATACAAACGCCTATTTTGAAACACCGAATTTGGTTTAGTGTGCACTTTTTTTTACTCATCAAACACGTTTTTTGTTTTGTTTATTTCTCATTATCGATCGCGTTTCATAACGCGAGAAACGCACCCCCAAAATCCTTTACCCCATCCTTATCATGATTTACATATTTTTTTGTCATTGTATTGACAATTTTACGGGAATGTTTTACTATTTGAGCCTTGTTTTTATTTTATTTGATTATTTTTTTGTTTTCGATAATAGTTATTTCCGTATTTACATCGCTTTTCTTAGATACTCGTGATTTTATATCCCCCCCCCCTCCTTTCGAAGAAAGTCGCGAAGCAACTGTCGGAAGTTATCGAAAAAAGTGTAATGCTTGATGTACATAGTGTGTATCAAAGACAGCTTGGAAATGACAGGTGAACTCTCTCGTGTCGTTCGTGTGCTGCGTGGGCTCTTTCCGTTATATATATATATATATATATATATATATATATATATATGTCGTACCTCTCGTCGCGGCCCCGCGCGCTTCGTACACCTTGTGGCCGTAAGAGTTTATTGATTCGAAGTGCATCCGGGCAAGTAGGGCGCCGCGCGGATACAAGATGCACTTGTCGAAGGCTGAATTGCAACCCCCCGAACCTCGCCCACCTCCCCCACTTCCTCACTTTTAACCAGCCACATTGACGATCGACGTTGTTGAAACGAGCTGAGTTGAATCGAAATCGCGGCATGAACGAGCCGTTAATTGCAGACCCGCAGCGGTGTAGAAATGTACGGGGCGTTCCGTGTCAATTTCACTCACGATCCTAATTGTCGTGAATTTAATTTGACTGTTTTTTTTTTTTTTTTCGGAAATTGTACGAGAGCTAAGAAGATCCATTAATTGTTGTTAAATCGAGCCTCATTTTTTAATTTCTTTAATTTTTTGTTTGTTGAGAGATAAAATTAATTTCTGTGAAATTTAGAATTTTGAAAATTCGTAGGAAAAATCGTGAATCATATTTTGAGAGACTCGGGCCAAGATCGACATAGAACGCACTGTATATATATATATATATTTTATATAATCGTTTAGTCTCGCGCTGGGGAGGGGCAAAATTCTTGGATAACACGAGCCTTTCGCGTTCCACATACGAGAAACGAATTTCTTAAGAATTTCTCGTTATTAACTTTTCGTTTCTTCGTTTAAATTTCAAAAGAAAATCAAACCGAGGCAACGTTGCTTCATTGTTATCGAACGAAAAGAAAAATAAAGAATTACGAACGTGTCCATATAGCTAGCGCACTCGAACGACTGTAAAATGAAGTAGGCTTTGATGAATGAATATTTAAAGGGAGGAACGAGGGAGAGAGAGAGAGAGAGAGAGAGAGAGAGAGAGAGAGAAAAGAGAGGGGAAATAATACACACGGCAAATATTACATAGACACGACGCGATGCTCGAAGAAAAAGAAAGAAATATCTCGAGTGGCGCGAACGTCGACGAAAAATAAATAAATTTAAAAACAAAAAACCTACGTAATAGTATTTTATCGTAACAAAAAAAATCGTACGTAGTGCAGCAGCAGCAGCAGCGGCAAAAAAAGAAAAAATGCGAGAACGATGAAAGAGTTGCGAATGGAATGAGAAATGTAAGACGCGATTATGTCGTCGAGTCGAATGACGCGATTTTTGCGATCGCTGCTAAAACAAAAGAGCGAGAGAGAGAGAGAGAGAGAGAGAGAGAAATAAACGGAGAGGAAGAGCAATTTTTAGAAAACGTAACGCGACGGTATAGTGAGATTTGCCAAAAACGAGATCTCGTTCGACTCGTGCGATATCTCAATTTTTTTCGAAAAATCGTGTCGAGCTCAAACGACGTTGTTTTTTGTGCGATTTTTCAATATTATCGACACTTTTGTTTTCTTTTCATCGTTCAAAATTTCAATCGAAACGTTTACTCTCTTTGGGTATCGAAGTTCGGTAAAAAACAAAATGGACAAAGCAATATATAAACGTTTGAAAAATAAAAAAATAAATAAATAAGTAAAAAGGCCGGACGACGTTAACGACGAGATTTTCGATAATAATTTTGGCAAATTTCGCTAAACGTCGTCGCTGAAATATTATCGACGGGACACGTGCGAGATAACGCGACGTGCACAATTTTAGTAGTTTGCTGTTACAATGGGGAGAGAATCGCGAGAGACAGAACAATAGTTATCACAAATAGAATTAACGATAAAGATATAAGTATAAGAGGGTAATGAAGAGAAAGAGAGAGAGGAGACGAACGCGATAAAGCACGAATCGCAAGAGACGATCGGTCGTTCGTCGCTGAAGGGAAGAAATGTTTTCATCGTTATCAATTAGACAAAAAAACAAAGAAAAAACAAGAACAAATTTTTAAAATTCGACGATTGATTTGCTCGTTCTCGAAATTAAGAACTATATATCAAAGACCCACCCCTACCCCTCGTCGAGCCTTCCCTTCTATCGACGTTCGTCGCCGAGGCGAAAGACAAGAAGAAGAAGAAGAAGAAGAAGAAGATGAAGAAAAAAAAAGAGAGAAAAACACGCACCCACGCGAACATAAAAATAAAAGATCGTAGGGCGACATAAGGAAGAAAAAAAAAAGATATCAGTTCACGCGAGAGAACCTACTATGCAATGAATCCAATAGCAATAAAACGTATGAAATGGTAAAAAAGAAAAAGAAAAAAAAGAAAAAAAAGAATGACAACGGCGAAGGTCGAGATGCAACGGTTCGTTATCGTAATGTATAATGTCGTTTATTTGAGGAATTCTTGTACCGCACATTATAATTAAAACGGAGAAAAAATGAATGAAAAAAAAAACACACACACAGAAACGCGAGAACGATGTAGCAGGGAAAAAGAAGAAGAGGAAGAAAAGAAAAAAAAAGGAACAAAAACCGTTGGCATTTCACCGGACCCCGTTCGATATGCTACACTATACATATATAAATAAATAAAATATATATATATGAAAATATATATTATATGTCAAGAGATATTTATACTAGTATTTTAATAGTTTAGTACTTAAACACAGTATAATATATATCAATATAAATATATATGTATATATGTACGTATATATACATATATATTATAAAAAAAAGAAAAAAAGAGGAAAAGAGTGAAAGTGCGAGCGGATGTACTATAATACGATAACGGTGATGCGAGAAAGAGAGAGAGAAAGAGTGATAGGAATAACCGCGAACGCTGTAAATACATACAACACACATAGGAAATATTATTCTACGATATATATATACATATATATATGTATGTATGTATGTATATATATATATATTTATATAAATATAAACATATATATATATATATATATATATATATATATATAAATATATATACATATTATTATTATATCTATTGAATATGGGGAATAGTGATAACGACAAGATAAGGGATATAACAGACAAGAAAAAAAAAAATATTACATAGAATTATTATATACACCAGCATATTGATATAGTTGAATATGTGAATAGGAGGTTAATATATCTCACTACAATTACCTATATGAGTATTTAAGCTATGGACAAGAATTTATTATTATGTAAAGAACCGAGGCATAGGCATTAAAACACTAAAGAGAATGGACGTGATGCGTAACGACGACGAGATAACAAACGAAGATTCGACCGAAGATAAGACGGACGAGAGACACGTAATCATATTATTACATGATATTATGATAATATGAACATTTAGGCAAGATATAGTGCAATGAGAAACAAAATAACGTTGAGAATATTAGCTAGGCTATATATATATATATATATATATATATATATATATATATATATATATGTATATGTATATATAAATATATATATATCTATATATATATATATTTTATTGTTTGTACATTGGGCACGAATGCGCTATATTATTTCACCGATAACTAAATAATGTACTCCGCGCGTTTTGTACGATTTTCAAAAAGTCACATTACTACCGCACACTCTTGAACCCCGCCGGTGCCCCCCCCCCACTCTGCCCCGCCGAAACCCTCATAGCCGCAGAAAAAACGGCGTTAAGTGATACACGAAGGGGAGAGAAAAACTAAAAAAAAAAAAAACGAAAAAAAAAGAACACTAAAAATTCGTCAAAATCGTCTTCGGACAAACCGTCGTCGCGAAACAACATAAAAGTGAACGCGTCGCGATTCTGTGACAAGAAAAACGTTGAAATCGTTGTTATTATTATTATTATTATTGTTATTATTGTTTTTTAATCAATAACCCTTGAATGAATTTTGATCGTCATGGCCGATATAATTTTTTTGTTCAACATCTCCTTTATTATCCTCCCCTTTGAACGAAGCTCGAACACGCACAAGTATGTGTGCGATATGTTGCCCCCCCCCGCCCTATGAATTCCCCACCCGGCCTCTTTTCTCACCCCGATCGAATTTTAATTCGCGACGTGTGTCTCACTCGCGTAAAACGGGGTTGAAAGAGAAAATGCGTATATAAAAAAAAAAGAGAAAGAAGAAGGAAACAAATAGCCTTAATGCCTCGCAAAAAAACGCACGTGGCTCCGGAGTAAATTATAAGTTTCACACAAACGCGTACTACTAATTGGTAGAAATGAAAGACGGAAAGAAAGAGATAGAGAGAGAGAGAGTGAGAGAGCGCCTCGCGGTTTTATCGTAAAGAGAACTTGTCGTTTTAATCGCTTTTCCTACAAATCAAGAAAAAAAAGAAACAACTACATCGTCGATATCGTTTGAATTTTCTCACATTATTATTATCATTATCGTTCGCGTTATCACGTTGCAAAAATATCATATGTAATTTTCGTCCCTTGAGCAATGATCGCGGGGTGGGAAAAAAACGTGTCGATCCAGAGTTAAAATATCGAGAGCCCAACGACGTATGAAAACAGAAAAACAACCAAAAGACAGAGAAAAAGGAGCGCGATAAAGTAAAACGAGAGAATCTGCATTGTCGATCGTGTCATTGGATCGTCTGGTCCATAAAAGAAAAAAAGTAGTAAAGAAACAAAACAAAAAATAAAAAAACGAAAGAAAGAAAAATGAAGGGGGTGGAAGCACGCAATACTCTTGTAACTGCAACGCCGCAAAATCGACGTCACGCGCGGTATATATGTCGCTACAGAAATACACAGATTGTATGCGACATATATATATATATATATATAACGATACCGAGGTGTACCAGCCACCCACTCTTCGCGACTACCCCTTCTCTCGATAAGAGCCGCTTGCCAGAGACAGCGCTCTGGCTGTTACTACTAGCGAGAGACAGACCCGGTGAGAGAGAAAGAGAGAGAGAGAGAGAGAGAGAGAGAAAAGAAAAAACGCGAATGCGGTAAACCGGGCCATGAATTTGTTATTAGCGAAGTTAGGACGAGCTTGCGCGCGTGCATCGAGGATATAAATTCGTGTTCATTTTACGATCGGTATACTACTTCACCCTTTTCTCGAATTCTTTTCTTTCTTCAACCCCCTTGTATCCGGTCCCGGTACGATAAAGTTCGTCGTCTTATCTTCCCTCGAACTTTCGCGGAATTTTTTTCTCTAACTTCCCGCGTATTCGACAATACTTTCGTCGAACTAAGTGTAAATATACACCAAGTCCCTCACCCCCTGAGTGATGTCGACCATCATTGTCGCGAAAAGCTCGTCACTTTGAAAATTAAAGTCGCGGGCAAAAGAAAAAAATTGCGGGCTGTCAAAATAAATTTTCATAAACTCGAAATTACTCGATGACGGAAGAATTTTTTTCGAATCGAAATGAGAGATTGGAAACAAGGGATGATTTTTCAAAAAATGCCAATTCATGAACAAAGAGAGAATCGAAGGGAGAGAGAAACATAGACGCATATAAATTTTATAGCCAAAGAATCGAATCGTTGTAACACAAAAGGAACCCTTCCCACTTTAGTAACGACGATCACTCCATCGTCCACAGCGTCGACACACACCCCTACACATTTTCCATCCTCCCCTTCATTCACCCCTTGTTCACCCCTGCGTCACCTCGCATACGTCAAATTCATCCGCAATAACGCAACTTTTACTAAAACACGAGTAAAAATATTTGATCCGTGTTTAACAAAGGAAAAAGAAAAGAGCGACTGGTCGACGGGACAAAACGAGAAAAAGGACCGTCTATAACGATATACGTACGAAGCTATATATATATATATATGTATATATATGTATATATATATATATATATATATATACGCGATATAGCCTAAGGACAAACCGATATGAATTCGGCGACACGCGTCTCGAGGTCAGGGGTGTCCTCACCTGGCAACGCCCAAAGTCACGCCTACCTGAGCTGCCCCTTTGCCCGCCGCGGTAACGCCTACGCCACTTTTCCCCTCTTCGTCTCATCCACCCCCCCCCCTCCTCACCTCTCCAGCCCACTCTTTTTTTCTTCGACCTCTCTCTCTCTCTCTCTCTCCCCTTCTCCCTGCTCGACGCTCCATGTTCTCGTCGTTGCCCTTTCCATCGTGGTCCCCTCTTGACCCTCCATAGTGTCGCCACCGTCGCAAGACGAGGTACATACGCCTATGCCTACGGCGATTTCTTACGCCTACGCCTACCCCCACCAACCCGACACTTGGTCGGATACGAAGTAACGCTCTCTGGTCGTGCGCCTCTTTCGATTCTGTCGTGTTGACAGAGAGGGGAGGGGGCAATTCCCCAGCCCCGTTGTGCGTCCTACGACCAGTTTAACCGTTGCTGCTTACGCCTACGCCTACGCCCCCCTCCCTCCCTCCCTCCCCCCTCTCACTCTTTCTCACACTGCCCCTCCTGGTACACGCCTATCCCCACCATTTTTTCACGGACCATTCGTTTACTATATTACTCGGCTTGGGCGGCTTTCGCGCGCGCCTACCGAGTTTCAACGGAAAACGAAAAATGAAATTGCTTTTTTTTTTTCGTTTTTTCTTTTTTGTTTTGCTCGGGGAACGAGGCACGCGCGTCGTCCATGTTCGATCTCGAGACTTTTTATCGTCGGGATTTATCGGACGGTGGCAGTTTATGGCAGAGTCGTTTTTCTTGTTTTTTGTTCTTTGTGTTGGTTTTTGTTCGAAGATGGGAGAAAACGGACTCGAGAATCTTACGCAATTCTTAATTTGCATCTCGTATTCGGGCCGAAGGCTGATTAATCGCGGAATTGATTGGCACACGCGCGAAAGAAATCGATAGGTAAATTGGAACGTACCAGCCTTGGTCGACCCTTCGACGTGCCCCACCACCCTCTCTCCTCTTACTGAACTAATTAAGGGTTGAAAAATAGAAGAACGATCGATTAGCTTCGTTAAAAGGTCGAGAATCGAGAGATTATCGGAGAGGTCGAACGAGGAAATTTTTTTGTCAGCGATTCGTCGAGGATTTAATTTTCAACCCTTAGAGTCGATTTTTCGAAATTGTTCATTTTTTGATTTCCCATCTAGTTGGTCACTCGTCTTAAACACTGCTCGTCCCTCTCACTCGAATTGTCGCTAACGGGATATTACCACTCGCCCGCGTCTATCGCTACCTTTACCTCGTCTCTGACCTTTTACCGTCCCTCCATCCACTTACCTCGCTCTCGATTCTCCTCTCGCGTGGACGGCGAAGCGCCTACGCCTTTGCGTTTACGCGAACGAGAGTTCCACCTTTCCCTCGTACACGCCTTCTTCATCCCCACTACGTTCTCCCCCGACGACCAGTCTCGAGAACAGCGGGGTTGAAGAGAGAGAGACAGAGAGAGAGAGAGAGAGAGAAACGAAAGGGTGGGTGGAGGGTTGCAAGCCCGCCACTACTACCCCAGTTCTCGGCGTAACACGCGTTTCCAAGTTTGTAGATCGGGTCACCGGGTTGAACGTGAACCACCCCGCGCGCGCTTCCGAATCATGACGCGCCCTTTTAACCCTCCTAACCAACCCAACCCCTCGACCTCCGCCCCTCAAACCACCCTTGGACCGTTCGTCTCCTCCTCGACGCTGTCTCGTAAATTTTATTATCACGATTCTCCGAAGGCTAGACAAATGTGCTCTCTCTTTAGAAACAACTCTCGTCGCGGAATAATTTTTCTCGATAAATAAACGAGAATTTTTTAGAAACGGGCCGGGCAAAGGGTTGAAAATTGACCGATGAATAATTTATATAAACAATCGATTGCACGTTTTTGTTTTGTTTTTTGTTTCGTGAAATTATTAATGGTTGTTCTAATTTTTGGTCGAGTCTTGATCGTTGAATTGAGAAAAAAGAAAATGGGTTTTTTTGTACCTCGTGCCGTGACAATTTTCTGGTTTCATTGGAATGAAACACGCGAGAACCGATACTCTTGTTCTTCCTCTCTCTCTCTCCCTCTCTCTCTCTTTTTCTCTTGAATATTTCGCAATCGCAGTCGTAACGCCAAGTAAGCTCTTTCACCGCTTTTACGAAGATCGATCGAGTTCGTTGGCTTTCGATTTCTTAGAAATTTAGCGACACCGGATGTCTCGCTGGTTTTTTTTTTCATTATTTTTATTTAAATATATATATATATACGCGAGGTTGTTATTCGCGATCGTGGCGTATTTCCATTCACTTCGCTGTACAAACGTCCGTGTCACCCAAAGCAGATTTCGAACAATGCAGATTCTCGGGAAATGTAAATGTGAAATGAAGAGAAAAAAAAAGTTTTGTAATCCCGAGAACTCGAGAGACGACGAGTACGATTCATGAATTTATATAACGAACGGTGTCGTAATTTTATATCGTCGATACCCGCTAAGAAATTCGCTCTGCCGATCGAAAACACACACCGAGCGACGTTTCGTTTTGTTTTTCGCCCCCTTTCCATCGTCGCGATCGCTCTCGATCCCGCCATTTCTCCTTCGATTCTATCGTGTTCACACCTCGATTTATCGATCATATATTTTTCCGTTGTTTTTCCTCCTTCCGATCTCCGTACGAGCGCGAAACTGCGTGTGGGACGATTATTTAAACAAAAAAATTAAAAAATTAAAAAACGAACAAACAGACGAAAAAAACGCGCGAATAACGTTTCGCGAGTTAAACCCGCGGCCACCCTGTAGAACGGACTCTCACATAATTAGTAGTTACAGGAAACAAGATATTTAACGTGAAACAGGTGAAGAACAAAAAAAAAAGAAAACAAAAAAAAACAATAATAGGCTTTTCCGTAAAAGATATAAAAGATTTTTAAAAAGAAATGATGAGATGATGAGGAGTGAAGGGAATGATAATGATGATGATGATGATAATGATGAAAGAACGAAACCTACGAATTGTTATGTTTTTCTACAGTAACGTTTGTACCGACTTACAACAATATTTGTACAATATTACGATAAACGTGTACCTATACAACATAGGTAAACCCAGATGCAATAACTTTTTTAAACAAAACAAAAAAGAAAAAAAACGGTGTTAACAACGGAATATTTTTCATACATAACTCTCGCTCTCGTCGGACGATTCTCGGTGATTGCGCGCGTCAGGCCGGCCCGTTAACGCCCCTGGCGCGACACAGGATTAACCCACAAACAGACACATAAAGGAAAAAATACAAAAAACAAAAAAATACAAAAAAGAGAATAATAAACCACAAACAAAGAAAAAAGAAACGTGAAAAGGAAGAAGAAGAAGAAGAAGAAGAAAGAGATAACACACACCTAACTAACTCATTTCGTTTTGTGCCAACCTCCAGCAGACCGCGATTTAGATTTTGCGTTTTTTGTCCGTGATACATCGCCCGAGAGATCGTAGTGATGGATGTTTTTCCCTGTTTTTCCTGTTTTTTTCTTTTTTTTTGGTTTTCTGTTTTCTTCTCCGTAAAGATAATTAAAGACAAATGAAGATAACAAATAAATAAATGATAAAGCGATGAATAACGAGAATAATGCCGATTTACAGAAAAACAAAACAAAAAATAAACACAAAAAAAATAACAAGAAAACGGAGCAATTGTCCTCGCCATCTCAGAATACCTGTATAACCAAAAAGTAGCATTTTAAACAGAAAAACGCCAGACCACAACCTGAAACTTTATAAAAAATAATTAATATATCATCATTGTTTTGTTATTGTTGGATGGTCGTCAAGACCAAAACCGATATTATCGTTTTACACACGATATTTTCATTACTACCGGACCGACAGTGAAAACGAAACGATAAATAATAATCCTCCGATTCGCAAGGAAAATACGTCGATGAAGCTTCATTCCCTCGGTAATTAAAGAATACAACGGAAATGCACGTTTGCCTCTCGTCGAGAATAATTTCTTAGAACAAAAAGAAGAAAGAAAGAAAGAAAAAAAAAACACAAAAAAAATCACACTCGCATACGCACGAACGCCGAAGTGCGCATTAATCGTTGACTTTGTCGAACGAGTTCGAGCGACGATAAACGAGACGACGAACGATCAGGATCGAAATGAATATACAGAGGGAATTATTTAAGCCGCGGAGAACGTTATTTTTCGGCCACCCGTTACGTTGGAAAAATATATCGCGCTTGTTTGAATTTGAAATCCGACCTTGCTTGATCCTAGATAATCGTGAAAACGTTCAAACGCGTAAACGGAACTATTACACTTCGTCGGGAATATAAAATCGTTCGATCGTTCTACCGTAACGGACGTTCGCTGCAAATAACAAAAAAAAAGGAAACAAAAAAAAACGAGAAACGACGACGAAACGATTTATCAAGAAAATATTCATCGAGATTATCGATCGCTCGAGCTCGATCACGATCAACGATCGTTGCACTTAAAACGATTCTAAAGAAGAAGAAAAAGAAGAAAACACACACAAAGTTGCATAAAAATAACAAAATGAATGAAATATTGATTTCTTATATTCGTTTTAAAAATAAAGGAAAGAAAAAAATTAATGCATCACGTTCAATCGCGCCCCTTGCACCGAGCAACCTACACGGAAATTCGAGAAATAAAAACATAAATAAGTAAAACAAAAAAAAAAGTCATTGAATTAAACGAATGGAGAAAAACAAATTTACCTTGACACAATACACACACACACGAACCACACGCGTATCGTTGTACCGTTGTAGATAATCAGAAATTCACACACGTTGTCTTATATTAAATCGAGAGAAGAAATTGTTGGAACGACGAACAAAAAACAGAGAAAAAATGGAGAAATATCTAAACGATAAAAAAATGAAAAAAGAAAAAAGTAAAAAAAAGCTCGTCCCAAAGTACTCAATAACGCACCCACAGAGATTGCGGACTCGTGAATTTTGTTTGCGATGTATACCTAATATATATTTATCGAAAGAGAGGGGGTGAGAAAGTGTGAGAAAGAGAGAATGAGAGAAAGAGGGAGAGAGAGACAGAGAGAAAGTGAGAAGAAAAAGAGGGAAGAAACAAAGCGAGTATAAAATTATTTTACTCAGTCATCCTTTTCGAGAACGAAGTGACCTCTGTCTCTCGCTCTCTCTCTCTTTCTCTCTCACTCCGGTTTCTCGAACGAAAAGTAGATGAAAAAAAAAGTAAGAGAAGAAACTTTTCGCATAGGACACGACGCGGCGCTTTTAAATTTGTCCCTAAAAATGAAAAAAAAAACAAAAAAAAAACAAAACGCGTACGTCGAATGAAAAATTAGTGAAAAAGAAAACAAAAACGACGAAAAATCGAGCGTATATCGATACCCGATATATCCTTACGAAAGGCTGCGGTGATCGCTGTAAAACTGAATTTCTCGGTTACGACGTAAATATTATTACTTATGATTATTATTATTATTATCATTATCATTATTATTATCATTATTATTATTATTCTTGTTATTATTGTCATTACATTCATTTGATTTCGTTTCTTAGAAGAACGAATGCATATCATAGTTGTAAATTACCAATTTGTGAAATAAAAACTGCAAACTGTTTGTGTTAACATTACAAGAGCTGCCTCCTTCTGACCCAATCCTCGTCTAAAAACAAACAAACAAACAAAAAACTAAAAATCCTCGATCGATTTCCCTTCCTCGGACAAATTCCAACAGGATAATTCATAAACGACGGAAACGAATCTGATCGGTAAGTCTTCGCGTGGCTCGTCGCTCGTTTGCTCTCTTTCTTTTTTCTTTCGAACTAACGCAACTTTGTTCCTCTAATGTGTAAAAAATGTCGAAAAGTAATGGAAAAAAAAAACGAAGAAAAAAAAACCCCCAATTTTGAAAATGTTCTCAGGTATCGTTGGCTCTCGGTCTGGAGGCGGGTGGTTGGGGCGCGTTGCTCGAGCGCGCCGGAAGTCACTCGGGAAGTCCGAGCCCTCTGTTGGCGCACGGGGCGAGTTACGCCGGTCTTGCGAGTCTCGCGCGTCGTTGCGGCGTTTGCCTCGCGACATTTCCCTCAGCCTGGCTTCTGGAGCGTCACGCACGTCTTCAACACGCCGATCGTCCCAACGACGACAAGCCCTTCACCTGCGAGCAGTGCGGCCAGGGTTATCGCTATCGTTCCGCTTACGTGAAACATCGGGAGCAAAATCATCGCGCGAGATTGCCCGCCGACAAATTATTCACCTGCGACGTTTGCGGAATGCAATTTCGTTATCTGAAGTCATTCAAGAAGCATCGTTTGAATCACGCCCTCGAGCGTCTCCAGCGTGGCAATCCCGATCTAAACAATCACAACAACAACAACAGCACGAACAACAACAACAACAACAATAGCGCGACTTCTTCCTCCTCGATTTCCTCCCTACTGTCGAGAGTCGAGCGTAGCGATCAAGTCTCAAGTACCGGCGAACCGTCGCAGCTCGAGACCGGAAGTAATCTTGGCGATCCTGAGGATTTGGCGAAAGAGAGCTTCGTGGAGAACGCGAGGGACGAAACGATCTCCGAAACAGCCAGTCTTCAGGAGAATCAGGAACAGGATGTACAGGCGATGGATCTTGGCACGAACGGTGGTGGTAGCGGTCGGGCGGTTGGAAATCTCGCGAGTACCGTTGCGGCTGGTGGCGCTGGTAGCGAGGCGGGTGACGTCGAAGAAATGAACGTTGAAAATATCGCCGACGAGCTAGAGATGAGAGGCAACAACGAGAACAACGAGAGGGTCGTGAGTCTCGTTAGCAGCAGAAACGCCCATCATCATGATCCTGACAGACGCGAGAGACGTTTCGCATGTCCGTTTTGCGGCAAATGCGTACGCTCCAAGGAAAACCTTAAGCTTCATGTGCGCAAGCACACCGGGGAGAGACCCTTCGTTTGTCTATTTTGCGGACGTGCTTTCGGGGGTAAGAGCGATCTTACGAGACATCTGAGAATACACACGGGCGAGAGACCTTATCACTGTGAAATGTGCGGAAAATGCTTCGCCAGGGCTGACTATCTCTCGAAACATCTCACGACCCATATTCATCACAATCATCAACGTTAGAGAACGAAAACTCGATGGGATTCGTTCGAGCTCTCTGGTTTTTTTTATTTTTCTTCGTTTTTGAAACTTTTTTGACGATCATCTTCTTTTCGTCACCATCTTCGGTTGTAAAATGGCGCTTCCCATGGGCTACGACATCTTCGTTCGTTAGTTATTATTCTTTTTATTTTTCTCGTTGTAATTCTTTTTATTTTTGTTTCTTCGTATACAAATCGTTATCACTGCGAGCTTCCTTCGTCGAAGAAACGTGTGGGTGCCGATTGTCGAGGGGGGTAAGAGACCGATCGTCGAAAAAATTGAAGGGTCTTAAGGAGGATCGAGGAAACGTTAGGAACGTCCTCGATAAACGACTCACTGTAAAGCGTCAATTACGAAAGAAAGATGGGAGGACTCGTGACGATTCGACTAATTTATCGTCCTCGGAGGAAATCGAAGATATTACGAGGATGTTTCATTCACAACGCAACACGAAGACGGGGTGAGTTATCGATTTAATGATAAAAAAAAAACAAACGAACGAACAAACAAAGAACAACAAAAAAACCAAAAAAAACGAATCTTATTAACGACAGCGAGTTTTTGTAACGTTAAAATAAATATATTATTTATACACGAGGATAACAGACACACACACACAGAGAGACGGACACACAGACACACATACACACAAAACGTATGATAAAACGTACGCTAGTGAGAAATAATTTTGTGATAAGAGGACACGAAAATACCAAAGATGGCGCTCAGCGCCGGTGCAAGGCGATAAGAAAAAAAAAAGAAAAGAAAAGCGATAAATTAATTAAACGATTAATTAATTGATCAATCAATTAAATCATATATATATATATATATATATGTGTACATACGTATTGCGGATCAACGAATTGTTCAGTTGCAATACTTTTTTCCATTCGTAACGTCTTTTATTAAATTGATCGATCGGCGTAATAACGTGTATTCGTGGAATTTTTACGTTCCTCGTTGTTGCAGCACCATATATATGATTGTCGTCGCGAATGACGAGTGATATTATTATTACAAAAGATTAATAAAACTGATCGAGATACGTGCGACGTAAGCTCGTAACTACACACACGGTGAATATTATATTATATAATCGGAGGATTAGAACGTGAAGATGACGTTAAGTAATAAAGACGAAAATGAAATGAAAAAAAAACAAAAACAAAAAAAATGCCAAGGCTCGCGGAGAACAAAAAACAAACGAAAAAATGATGAATCGACCGTTTTAACGTTGAAACGGTTAGCGACGCTGCAAGTGCATGGAACGGAAGGACGCGAAGGAACATTCGAATTACATAAAAACAAAAACAAAAACAAAACAGAAGAAAAAATGAAACAATACGTTCGTCTCGGCGGCGAAAATTTTTGGCGAAATGTCAAAAACGAGCACGACACACAAAACGATTTTTCGTGTTTCGATACTCGCGTACTTCCGGAAAGCATGCCGGTGCCTTTGAATCCCGAATCCTTTTACGAGGATAGCAATAATTTTTCATTTTTCTCCCTATATTGATATAATTGTATTCGTGCTATCTCTCTATTTCACGACATATTTACGTCCAAGTCTTTTTATCTAAGAGACGCGCCAATTTCAAAATGGTACGAGATTTGAGAGAAAAAAAGAAAATATTGATATTGCGTGACGTTGATTAATCATTTTTCATCGTTTGTTTCGTCTCGATTCTCATTTAACTCCCTACACACGATATATATATGTATATACGTGAAAATAATTATACACAGTCTCGAAGCCATTGACGCGATTCTTCAACGTTCTATCTTAACCAACGAACGATAGCTTGTAAATATAGATGATATATTATATATTTAATTAGTGTTAACGTCGTCAACGCTCCTCCTATAAACGGCTTTACTTTGTCCACTCAGTGTCCGTACCATTGAATCACCGGACGCGCGAGACGCGAGAAACGATTATTTTCATCGTTCTTATAAAAAGATTTTTATAAAAATTATCGAGAATTTGTTGTTGGTTTTTTGTTATTTCTCGATCGAAACCACAATTTTTTGTCTCTCTCTCTCTCTCTCTCTCTCTCTCGAGTGCCAACGAATCTGCCGAGCCAATAATTAACTTCCACGTCCAGAAGGTACGAGAACTCGAGATTTTTATGTTTGTTTTTAGTTTGTTTTTGGTCGCATAGACATCGATCTCGCTCTCGCGTTTGCTTCCGGTGAGCCAAATAAGTTGATAGAAGGTGCTAATTAGATTCTTAAGGGTCAGAATCGCCGAGTGCCGTCCGGTCGGCCGTCTCGCACAGCCAACGAAGGAAATAATTACTATATTATTATTATTATTATTATTATCGTGTATCGAAATTAAATAAGAAGAAAAGAAGGAAGAGAAGAAATGAGAAAACGTTTTAACACGTTTAAGACGTCTTTTGTGCCAAAGAAAACTGAGTGTCACGTATAAATAATCTATATACACGAAAAAAAAGAGCCGTCTCTATATACATATATATATATATGTGTGTATATATATATATATATATATATATATATATATATGTATGTATGTATGTATGTATGTGTATATATACATAGATTTATACCAAGGAGAGAACAAAAAACGAAATAAGAAAAGAAGAAAAGAAAAATCCGTCGAATAATGTTTCAGTTTCCCTCCAAGTTACGAGACCGGCCCGGCGTTTTCGAGTGGCCAAAAAAAAAAACTAGAATGATCAAGAAATCGAAACGAAATAAATTTTAAAAAACCGTAAATTTTAATTAATCTTAAAAACGTTCGATTAAGATGGTTCAAAGATAATTGTGTTACGTGTAAGAGACAAAAACGATGCGTGCAACGAAAGGACGATCGGCGAAGCGACGATTTCGTGATATTTTCTTTGGTTTTTATATTATTTTATTTTTCTCGGAAATCGAGGGTAAAGATAAAGTCGTCGGACGAGCCAGAAATCTTTTCGTTTTTCGACGTATCGGCGATACGATTCCCCGCGTGGTATCGGATGGAAAAGAGGGTTGTAGAGGGTGATATGCTCACGCTCCATCCCCCTCTTCACTCCCCCACCCCCCCTCCTGTCTCGCCCTCTCGATCCCCGTTTCCAGCTCGGCGAATTTCCGGTCACGTGCTTCGCGTAAATCAAGCATTAAGACGATCTCCGGACTCGAAGCACGTACCCCCCCCCCGTCTCCCGATTCTCGCTCTTTCCTCCACTAGTTTTTGTCCGAGTTCTCGACCGTAAACGAAAAAAGCAACGACAAAAAAATCGTCTTTTGATATTAACGAGTTAAAAAAACGTAATTGCCGCCGCGATTATTTTGCTCTCTTCTTTGTCATTTTTGTCTTTTTTTTTGTTTTTGAAAACTCGTGAAATCGTCGCAATCGCTCTCAGTCCGTTATAAACGGCGATCCCAAAAAAGCAACGAAAAAAAAATAGACACACACACACAAATAATAATCGTCGTATCGAGCAACAGGAGGGGGTAAAAAGTTGTTCGACCCTCCAACGGGGGATGAACGGAGACGATTGAATTTTATCTCGCGTTGCTCTTTCGCGCGCTTTAATTGTTTTAGCAAGGATTCGAGCGATTTCATGACCGCTGGTTCGCGATTTCGTTTGTCACGTTCGATCTCCGATTACGTTTTTATCCCTGTGGTGAAAATCGATGAAATCGGTGGAAAACAAACAGAAGAAAATAATAATAAATTTGATAAAAGTCGTTATCCAATTTGCGTTGTACCGTATGACGCGATCGGCGTTTATAACGTGCTCGAATTCATTTTATTACAAATATTTACCGGGACAGAGAGACCCGCGAGTATCGTTTTTCATAGTAAATAATTTAAAAGGAGTCGCGCGTTACCCGAGCTTTCGCTCGAAATGCTTGCGGTTTTCGTTTTAACTCGAATCTCGTCATTAAAAAAAGTTGAAAAAACCAGAAGATGAAAAAAAAGCAAAAACAAACAAACGGGGGGACGGAAAAACGTTTCGAGCGGCGAAATCGCGTTTGAAACTCGAAACTCGAAAATTCTCGAGTTCGATCGATTTTATATTGGCTGGTGACGATTAAACACTCGCACGGGATTAACTCTGGTGACAAAGTGATACTGGAGAACGCAATTTTTTAAATACACACTTTCGAAAGATATTCGTTTCGTTTTTCGCTCGAATTATTGTTTGAAGGAAAACTGAACAAAAAAATAAATAAAATTCAAAAAGCAATTTACGCCGTCTACGTGCCAATAATATTTGCGTCTCCGTTTTACGATTCGTGAATATATTGCCGAAACGTGAAAGAAACTAGTGCCGCAGCAGCGAACGCGCTTTAACGCTCATTTACAAGAAAAGAAAAGGAAAAAAGAGAAATTATCAAGGACCTAAATAATAACGATAAAATTATCGCCGCATTCGCATAAACCCGTTAATGCTTTAATAGCGATTTCAGTTATCGACGAACCGCGAAAAAAAATCCATTCGTAACGAATTAATCGCGTTATCCGGCCGTAAATTTCGATCAAAGCGTAAAAAAAAAAAAAAAAAAACGAAAAATTGCCAATTTTATTTATTCCTCCGTGTGGTCCACCAGAACGAGCTCGCAGCGCGAAGTAATTGATATTTTATCACGTACGAATAACCACGAGCCAGTCGTCATGGAATTTACAAGGGCATTTTAAACCGCAATTGCAAAAAGAAAGAAGAAAAATGATAAAAATAATAAAAGGTCTATATAGCTATCTGTAAAACACCAAGTAACACGTACGTATGTTTAAATTATAAATACGCACATACGTGTATGTATGTGTATATATATATATATATGAATATATCTATATATACATATACATATATATATATATAAATATGACGATGATAGTAGGACATAAAAAATATATTTAATGAATGTTCCTATATTTATACTCTAAGGATATATTAAGTGTAACTATATATATATATATATATGTAAATATATATATATATATATATATTGATATTCGATGGTGATTTCAAGTTTTTACCAAAAAAAAAAGAAAATAAGAAGAAGAAGAAACAACAACAGCATAATTGATAAATCGCGTGTCTGTCAAGGCTGTAGAGAAACTCTGGTGACCCATTGAGTGACTCACACCGTGTTGACGATTTAATTGAGAGGGAAGATTTGTAAGAAGCGAGTGGTGACAAAAGAAAAAAGAAAAAAGAAATAACTAAAAATCGCAGATCCTACGGCGAGTGACGAAGACTGGAGGAAAAAAAAAGAAAAATAAAAACACAGAAATATTAAGCGTGAAGGGGCTGAAACGGGATTTTATGGGGAGTTTACAATGTAAGCAGGTCGCGCGTGGCGGAGGCAAGGGTCTTCCTATATTGACTGAACGATCAGATGTGATATACGCGTAAGGAATAATTATTAATAATTATTTACCATAATCTGTATATGTAATGTGTGTATATACATATATATACATGTGTATTTATGTGTATGCATATATATGTATATGTATATATATATATATATATAAATAATGTAATTAATGATTATTAGTATGGTTACGATATACAAACATTATATCTATATATTGTGTATAGGTAGATAGGTGCATATACAATGTTTTTAACTGGTTTATCGATGTTCCAAGGATATTAACTAATAATAATTAATATTAATGATATAATTGCATATATAAATATATATATTTCGAAATTATAGGCCAAGTGTATTTGAAATAGGAAAGCCGTCGGTTGAAATATCTCTCTATCTTTCTGTCTCTATCTATCTATCTCTCTCTATCTCTCTCTGTCTCTCTCTATCTCTCTCTCTCTACGATCTCTCACACTAAACTCACTATCTCTCGCGAATGATCGACTCCAAAAATGCTCTGTTAGACGGGACCTTAGCGAATCTTGAACAACGAATATTTTTTTATTACAAACATTGGCTGTTGCATCCGCGAGCAGTGCAAATAATTTTTAAGGACAAAACGAAAAAAGAAAAAGGAAAAAAAAGCAAGGAGAAACTAACGAGGAAGAAGGAGAAATAAAAATAATAGCGAGAAAGAAAAAAAAAGAAAATAATAATAGTAATAATAATAATAATAATAAAAATAAAAGATACAAGTTGCCTCGATATTGCGTTCAAAATATTCGCCTGCAGATCCGATTGATTGCGTTCGATCAATATTCCTGGGCATAATGTGCATAACTATCACTATATATTGTAAAACTATGATAGTTTTTTCGGTGGGGAGGGAGGGAGAGGGGAGGGGAGAGGGAGGTGTGCAATGCGGAAAGTACAAGGGAGGGGAATAAACAGTGAACTCTTCTCGCTCAAGTTCGCCAAGTCCCCGATAATCGAGCATGCGCACACACATATATATATATATTATAATATATATATATATATTTATATATATATTATGTATATATATATATATATATATACATATATGTATATGTATGTGTATATGGATAGTGATAGTCCGAGATAACGCGTTCCGTGCAATAACGCAGTTTGCTCAATCCTCGATGTCCGTCGATCGTCTCGTTGTGGTCCACGTCCGTCCACTCGTAACGATATCGACCGTAATTAGATTATTGATAGTGAAAACAACAAAAAAAGGCAAAAAAAAAAAACGATGAAGAAGAAGAAGAAAAAGGAGCTACTACTACTACTATTACTATTACGAGTCGCTCTATATCTGTGTCCGATAGAATTTTTGGCGAAAGAACGAAAACAAAAAAATGCTGTTGAGAAAAATCTTAAAAAAAGAAAAAGAAAACAAAACTAAAAAAAAAAATATGAAAACCGCGCAGCTCGACGTTCGAAAACAAAGTCGAAAAACGTCTTTATCTCTAAATCTCTTTTTTCATCCTCCTCAAAGTCTCGATGTCCTTGGTGTCTATTCTAAATTAAACGATAACGAAAGCAATGGAAAACAAAAAAAGCAAAAAAGCGCGAAAAGATGAAAAAAAAAAGAAGAAATTTTACTAATCCTTGTCTGTGTAGAGTGTCGAAGTAATAAACGCCCCGAAAAAGAGGAAAACAAATATTTAAAAAACTCGAAAAAAAAAAGAAGAAAATGAACGAAGAGGAATAAAGAAAGAAACCTTTAATCTCCAGCGTGGTTGCAAAAATCCTCCCACCACGGTCTATCGTTCGAACCTTCGCCGTTACTTTTTCGCTTTTTTTTGTCGCTCTATCGCCACGGGCGTGATTCTCCACCTTTACGTTTTCTACAACGCGGATGACACACGGGAGAACTATTAGAATACTGTAAAGTCGGCTATGTAAGAGAAACAAAAAGAAAAAACTTAAAACAAAAAACAAAAATCGTGTAGAAATGAATGAACGACCAAAGAACGAGTGATGGAAACCAAAGTGCAAAAAAAAAAAAAAAAAACCACCTACAACAACAACAACCCTCTCTCAATTGATTCAAAAAATTTATTGATTCCTCGTACTAATCTCAATCTCATCTGGGCTCTCGTCCTTGTCTCGGTGTTTTTCTTTTCATTCGACATTTACGATTTTCGGGAAAATGAATAACGAGTAAGAAAAAAAAAAAAAAAAAAAAACTACCAAAAACAATGAAAAAAAACTGAAGAAAAAGAAATAATATTGAAATTTTGCAATCACTCTGCCAATACAACAAAAAAAACCTTCGTGGCCGTACTATCATCGTTTTATCGTGTACCTTCATTAGATATAAAATATTCGTTGTATACTACGATATAGTATATAACGATGTGTCATATTGCAGGGCTGATCTTTGTAAAACAATTCGACGAAAATTTCCATCGAAAGCTCAGCTGTTCGCTCTACTCGCATTATACATATACATATATACATATATAAAAATATATGTATGTATATACACGTATGCATACGGCAATGCAATATGACCGTGGATGTTAGAGATATTTTTCAACTTGTACTAAATGTGATAATTGATGAATTGACAATGAGCAATCTAACTGTAATATAAATATTATTATTATTATTATTAATATTATTATTATTATTATTATATATATAAATATATATTATATATAAATATATGAATCGATGTCTGTCGTACAAGCCGTGAAAAAAAAAACATTAGATCTTTACATAGTTATATATAAATGTGTTAGCTAATACGTGTACGTATGATTTTATAATACTTCTAATTTTCAAGCGTCGAGTGGAGTCAGAGTCGATGAAAGAGAAAAAGAAAAGTAAAAAAAAACACACACACAAATTTCATCGCAAAACACGAACGTGAAGAAAAAAAATGAAATCTTTCGTGTTGTTACCACACCCGTCTCAGATCTGTCCACAATTCGTCCAATGACGCGAGGTGATAATGACGACTACGATATTTTAATGATAAAAATAGATAAAAAAAAAATGGAAGACCGTACACTTTGCGAAATATAAACGAAGAGAGAGAGAGAGAGAGAGGGAGAGGAAGTGAAGGAACGAATGAATACAAAAAAGAAAAAGAAAAACAAGAAACAAAAAGAACTTCGTAGATATCCTTCGTTTAGAATTCGCTTTCTCGCTGTACGAGTATTTTCACAAATGCGATTAAAGCAAAAAAAAAAAAAAGTCGATGGCCCCCGATGAAAGTATGAGAGAAAACGTTTTCCAGCGTGTCGATCGCCACGGGCTTTTCTCTATACGAAGGAATTTTACAATGTCGAATTCGAAACTGGTACAAAGAAAGAAAGAAATAAAGAAAAAACAGAATGAAACAAATAAACAAACAAACAACAACAAAATAATTATGTCCCTCACTAAAAATCCGATCCGTAATCGCTATATAAGCTCTTAAAGATTAATTGACCAAATGCTAATAAAACAAAAACAAAAACAAAAGAAAGAAAGAAAGAAAGAAAGAAAAACATTTTAAAGGTAATACAAAATGATTTTAAAAAAAGAGAAAATGATAACGTCGACGAGCGACATCGTCGAATCACACATGCCAATATTAATGCGAACCACCTCGCGCCAATGGTGTTTGCGTGAATAACAATGAAGCAACAACAACAACAACAACAACAAGATAAAACAAAAAAAAATACTATTATTATATAAATATTATATACTAACGATGAATAATTATTATAATTACACCGTGACACTTGACATAAAATACACGCATACACGTACACACGGACTATGTAACCGGTTGTTGTCTACGATATAATGTTATTTTTCTAATTCATATTCAATTGTTATTGTTGAGGACGTAAACATCGAATATTAAGGGGGAGAAGGAGGAGGAGGAGGGGGGGGGGATGAATTCGCTAAACGTAAATTGAGCACAGCTGTTTAGGGCTTTCGTCGAGTCGAGGCGAACTTTTTTTCTCGAGGACGAGAATAACGCGAGATATTGTCCATATTCGCTGACTAATTAACGGGCCCGATAACAAACAAAAAAAGAGAGTCGCGATAAAGAAAAAAAGAAAAACGACGAATCGTCCGTACCTTTCAGCGAATAAATATGGAATATTATATTACTCGATTGCAAGCGGGGTGAAGGAAAAGAAAACAACAAAAAAAAAACAGACACAGAAAACGCGATAAGCATTTTCGATATTAAACGGGTAATTACGAAAATGCTCGAGACGTTGGAAGAGGCGACGATGCAACATCGAAAGATTATTAAATTGAAATGAAATTACGAAGCCGATAAAACGAGGCCGTTAATTATTGCCGGATTCGTGAAGTATTGCCGATTTTTCCGATTTAAAGTTTGTCCGGGACCGAATTAATTCAGTCGGCTAAATTCGATAAATGAAGGGAAAAAGAAAACTAATGCATTATCAGGATTCGTCCTAACGTCGACGAATGTCGCGCGGATCGACGATAATGTACGCATCGCAACGATTAATTGTAACGCACGGAGATCACGTCGATGGGTTTGGTCCAGCGATGAAGAAAAAACGAAAAATTAAAACAAAACAAACAAAATTATACCAAACGCGAAAATGAAGGACAAGCTAAGTGCTTAGGGCGCTCAATAAACCTTCGGGCCTACGTAACTATTACCGACTATATTGATATACATACGTGCAAAAAGTAACTCGGTATGTTTTTTTTTTTTTTTTTTTTTTTTTTTCATCCAGTGCGCTGGCTACAGACGATGTTGCGGACGCGTATTGTATTTTTTGTAAGGCCCACTCTGCCAGATTGTGATAACCGAGCTTGCAACATCGTCGATAGCCATCGCCGGCGCACGGCCGCTCGTTCGTCAGAAGAAGCCTCTCATAAGTTACGATCCAAAAATAGTGAAAGAAGAAAAAGATTTTTGGTCATACGATTGGTTTTTGTCTTTTTTTTTTTTTTTTTTTTCTGAAATTCTATCCACGACTCGATTCGATTCTCGAAAACAATTCATTGAAATTGAAACATTGCCGATAAAATAATTGATCCGGGGGCACGGATCGAGTCGTCGATGACGTAAAAACTATTTTGTTTGAAAAGAATTGTATAAGCGATAAAATGATCCGGGGCCTGATATGTATCGGTAACGCCAGAGATTACGTCGTGGTACTAATTTAAAATAATTTTTTAAGAAGGTACGCGACGAATTTTCCGACGTTCTTGGGCAAACGTGATCGGTGGTTGTTATATTATTTCGTAAAACAGCGAGAAGAACAAAAAAATGAATAAGAATTGAAAATGAAAAAAAAAATATAAAACTATCAATTATAACGTATATCAGTGTCGTGCAAAGAGCGGCTGAGCTCCTCGGTGTTGTGGGTATACATACTCGTTCCTAGCAACTCGTATGACGATTACTAACTCATACTACTCATAACATTGCATTGATCCACTTTAATCTACTTATTCGAAAAATAAATAAATAAACATTCTGTCCAATCTCAATCGTTGGTTGGTTTCCATTTATTTATCCTCCTGGAAAAATCCTCGTTTCCTATCCCTACGACGATGAAACGAAATGTTGTTGAACGTAGTTACGCGTGCTGGGATTTAAAATCGTTGGGTTTGGTGTTTTTGTTACTAAAGTCATTTTTATTATAAAGAAGAAACAGCGTTACTTTATTAATTGCTATAACTTGATTCGAAACAAAATTCGAATTACATTGTCATATATTACAATTGTAGCTTTGTTTTTTTTTGTTTTTCATTTTGTTTGACGTTTCGTTGACGAGTTTCGTGCTCGATATCATGATACTTTCAGATATTCAATTATATTTTGTTCATTGCGTGTCATGGCATGAGTTTTTTTTCGTTTATTCTCAATTAGTCGATGAATTGAATTCTCAATTGTCCCGCGGCGATAAGTTTCTTTCGAATTTACAAAAAAAAAAAGAAAACGATGAAATGTAAATATTAATTAATCGTGCGAGTGGAAAAAGAAACTCTGACGCAACGTCTAGGAGACGATCGCGTCGATAGCGACGTTTTAACGCGTAAATGATTAAAATTGGGACTTGAGATTATAACTCTGAGAAAATGAAATTATAGATATTCTCATCTTCTCCTCCTTGAACAGTTACGACAAAAGGACCTTCGAGATTCGCAAAATCTCCGACGAGATGTGCAAAAAGTTAAGAAAAAAGTATTAGCATGCTCTAAGACTAATTATTTCTTTTTTTTTTCTTTTAATTTCTACTCGATCTCGCATCCGCCACATCGTTGTCAAAAATAATTTCGTGATAATTATTAAAGTGGGGAGAAAAACGTTTACACGCGAGATAATAAATGAGCAAAAAGACATTTTGGCGTACGAGATCAAAAAATGTCTAAACTTACATAGTGTACAAACTAGTTGAACATTTACGGGCATTTCTCTTTCGCTCTTTGTCACGCCAGCATTTGAATTCTCAAACGAAAAAAATACGATATGTTCGTATCACATCACCATGTTTTCATCACAATTCGTTTCTCGGCCCCGTTAATGTTCGTAAATCGAACTATCTAATTTAACTATGAGCGACGTAGCTTGACTTTCGATATAAATTGCACTGGTACGCGTTGAACACAAGAAAACGCGGCGAGCGATTCGCGCATCTCGCGAATATAAATGTATCGAGAGGCGAAATAATACACGAGCGCGTTAAAGATTCAAGCGAGGAGATTCACTCGATCGGCACGTGCCAATTAAAATTATTGGTCGGTTAAAGTAGTAAAAAAAAAAAAAAAGTACATTACTAACGTAAAACGCGTTCTGGTATACTTCGCGGTTACGCAGCAGAGTAATAATGGGTTGTACGAAGAACATATTGAAGAAATCTTCGAAAAATAAAAATTCACCCGTTTTATCGTCTATAATCGAACTTTGAGCTCCTCCATTCGTTGCTTTATTCTGCGCCGCATCTCCTTGTACCTAGGTCGAAAAAAAAAAACCATGAGCAATTTTTTTCATCATTGATATTTTTATAGATTTTTTGTTTTTCCATTTTCTCTATTTATGACACTCACTTTTCCTTCAGTATAAGAATTTGTCGTTCCTCTTCGTAATGATAACGCTGAAGTATTCCATGACACTCGGCAACCGAGAGATTCAAAAATTGTGCGACGTCCGAACTTATTTCGGGCGTTGACAATTTGTCAACGAGAAATAATCGCGCGACGTTCTCGTGAGGTCCGAGGACAACACGTACCTCCAAGGGATATTCATCCTCTCTCAATCTACGTTGTTCTATGAAAAAAAAAGTAATTAATTTCGTGATTATACGAATTCCAGGATATTTATCGATTTTATTTATACAAATCTTACCTCCGTTGTCTCGTACCACAAAAAGCGCGAAATTATCCGGTTTAGCGTCAACTTTGTACTTGTCGAGCATGAGATTGATGACCTCCTGAGTACTCACGAGACTCGTCACCCAGACGGACATTTGCGAACCATGAGGAGGTGTAAAAAAGCTCGTTTCACGATTATAAAAATGACCGTTTATCGAGCAACGTCGACGTAGTCGACTGCGAGACTGTCGACGACCGCCAGGTCGACGTCTTATCGCTGTCGAGCCTTGCTTACGTCGCAATACTACTCCGTCCAACTAAAAGAAACAGATGGCTTCGAATTTACGTACTTAGTAAAAAAATATGAACCGACGGTTCAAAAATGATCATTCTTGCCTCCAATCCACTATCCGTAGACATCGTCATGTTGTCGTCGTCGCGAAAATGCAGAGAATTTACGGAATCCGTGTCACTATCGCCTCGATGCCTCTGCAAACAATCAGGCCCCGACATCGACCGATTCAATCCTTTTTCGATCCAGCTATCGTCGTTGCTGATCGATCGATTCCCGATACTTTTTTCCAGACTGTCGAAGTACTCGACGCGTCGCAGTGTTCCATTCTTGCTCGGTGTCCCCTGATAATTTGGCGTATCGGTACTCGAAGAACTTCCTATACTATGAGTCGGCGTGCTCGTTATGCTATTCTCGCAAATTTTTGTCTGATGACTTGGACTGTTGGTGCTTGAATTGCCTCGTCCATCTGCTGCGTCGAGGCTCGATTGAGCGGAAAGCGGTGGAGTTTCGGTACTGGAATGTGAGCTAATCGAGGGAAGACTCTCCGGCATTGTTTGATACAATTTATTGCCATCTTCGACTTTACGTTCCACCTGAAGACATTTTTTGTTGTCTAGAATGTCTGGCATGTTACGAACGTCTGATTAATTTTTCCCGAATGATCGAAACTATAATTACCTGAAGCAATTCGTCCAATTCGTCCCACTCCATTGTCTTCACATCTAACTTCATAGGTAGCGTGAGACTTTTGAGATGATCGGGCGATGCTGGCACAGAATTCGGTTCGCTCTCCAGTTGGCTCTCGGTCGGTGACAAATCTTTGATCGTCGCTTCTGGTTTGTCGTCGTCGCTATCCTCGGCTTCCTGATACAATCGAGAGAACAATCTTTTTTTCCTTCTTACCCCTCCTTTCATCATCGTTAAAATCTATAAATGTAGTAATTTTTTTCCCACCTCCGACACGCTTCTTCTACACGAATTTCTATTTCTGGCCGTTACAACTGTTCTTTGATCATCGTCCTCCTTCAGATGTATCACACCGCGTACTCCCCAGTAAATTCTTAATGCACCTTCGAGAATCAATCGTCCATTTACCTCTCTGCTTCTTATTCCACCGCTTTTGCCTTCATAATACTGATTGAAGACCTTCAGTTTTGTCTCCAAATGTGATCTTGGTAACGCGGACCGTGGTTCTTTTTTGCCAAAACTCGTATGAGACTCCACTCGTGTTCCATGTCCGAATAGCTGAGGGCCGAACAGTGCGCCGTAGCAAGGTACATGGCAGTAAGGCACGCCCTTGTGCTGTGTCAATCAAGTAAAAATAATTTGAATTCATTAATTATGATTATTGTGTACAGACAAAATTAAGTGCGATAAAAACAATTCTGTAATATAAAAAAAAATTATTTTATATTATATTTTACCTCCGCGTGCTGTCCTGGATTCAAACGTTTGCCACATTCCTCGCAGCGCAAACACTCGGGATGCCAATCATAACCCAACGATTGCTTGCGTTCCGCTGAAAAATTGTACCCTCGCATTAAAGTAAATTGTATTTATTGGTTTTCAAACATAAAACGATAAATATGACGAAGGGACCCAGAGCTATTAAATCGTTTAAACATATTTATCCAGTTGTGTATTATTTAGCTTTTTAAAACGACCACGAGATCGCGAAGTACAGATTTTAGGGCTGTAACCTCAATCGGAGTACATTGACCCTGCGGCTTTGTCGTCGCGTATCTTTTCAACTAGTTGAATGAACTACGTAATTCCAGATCTTTGTTAAACTTTGTACAAACGGAAGAAAGTTTTCTTAATCACATTGCCGCGGTAAACTTTGGGTTGTCAACGTCAAAACTATCGAGGCATAGCATAATGCGCATTTTTTTTTTTTTTTTCGTTATTAATTTTGCACACCGAAGTAAACGGGTTTTCCGCATTTGTGGCACTTCCACATGATGCTGCAAGGTTTACAGTACCGGGAGATGTATTTTTTATTATTTACGTTCTCGCAAGAGACGCTACAACATTTTGTTTACAAAATCAAATGAGTCTTGGCGAAAATGACACGCGGATACGTCACTGGGGCATAGTTGAGAGGGTTAAGGGGGATCAGTGCGCAATGAAGACGAAGGTGGATCGACTTTGGTGCGCAGGAAGAAACTTATTTTATCGACGACGGGAACACCTGTTTAACCTTCTATCGGTCAGGCAGGATTATCTTGTTATCGGTTTTGGATCAAAGTTGGATTATTATAGTTTATAATTACAAAAGGAGAGGATCTTTGTAATATACGAATACGAGAACGTCGAATTGTTACTGATGCGCTATTCTTATTTCATTGTTAGGAGATTTTCTTCCCAACCATTGACAATCCAATCGTTACAAGAAATCTTCAGCTCGGCTATTGTACGCATCGCGTATAATTCTGGTTATTTTACAATAATCGCATCCTAAACGTAATAGAGGACGAGTTTTGGCGCAATATAGAATGTTTTTGCTTGTTATCGCTACCGATAAACATCATATATAGTTTTTTATGACTACTATGAGGAATATCATTTTGAATAATTGAATAAATAACTCGATCTACACAATAATATATAAAAACACAAAAACGAAGAAAAAGTACGTATAAAATTGGATTATCACAAAAAAGTTATCATATCGCATTCGGCATTTCTTCTAAAATTGGGCCATCTCGTTGTCATCTCTGCTTATTGGATCTCCTCTGAGCAATGCAATTATGGTACTGCAATTAAATGATCGAGCTGATAATTTCTGATTGATATTAAAGAATGTTAATAATCTATTGTTATACCCACCAGTACAAATAAATGAAGAAGAAGATTAGATAATATCCGAGATATATCATGCAATCTCGTGTGTGTTTCTTTAATTGCCCTCTGTTATGTATTTCCGTTGGATCGAAAACTCCCATATTGCCCCTCGGTACTGTAAAATATTCGTACAACAGCCAGAACGTCATAGGCACATTTACCAACGCTAACATCCACTGGCCGTGAATGAGTAGCATGAAATTTAGAAATGTATGTGCTGTTATTTTTGGTACGACCCACTGAAAAAGAAAATTATTAAAAATGAGTTCGAATGACTCGAACTACGAGTTACAATGTACCTTGTTCAAACTCGAGCAGCATTGTTGGGCGTTTAAATAGTCACACTCGAGATCGGACAATGCAATTACCTAAATACATTAGTTAAGAAAAAAGAGCGTTTGAATTTGCCGCGCAATGGCCGCAAGGTAGGATATGCAACGCCCAATGTCCCTAGATTACTAAATACAGAACAGACGGACCGAGTTATATTCCGACTGACGATGAGCTTATTTTGTAAAATCACACACCCGTTCTTAAATAGCAGTAAATAACGAAAAAGGATACAAAATACACCAAAACAAAGAGCACAGATCCAGTATCGAGTAACGAGAATGCGAATAGTAGAGGCTCTGAAACTAGGCCCATTTTGACGCTTTATCAATGGATATTTTGCTCGTACGTCATTCGTTCACCGTTACTATCATTCGTTGCTCTTTTCCTCGTTTCTTATCTTCACACAACCGGGCAAATTGGCTCTCTCATCACGGGCAAAGGGACCCGACACAACAACAATTTCAACAAAATTGAAAACTACCGACTAACTCTAGCCCCAAATGCCGATGCCGACATCGCGCATTGCCAACCTCGAACTATTTATATTCCCCATGAAACCCGCATCCCCCCTAAAACCTATAGCTGACTGACCGAAGAATAAATTATCGATAGAGGGGGAATAAATATCACTACAGCGTTTGAGGGGCTTCTGCTGTTGCACCTGGTCAACACACCTGTCAAACTTTGAATAAAAAAAAAGTGTCACCGCACTAGTCGATAGTTTTCTCCAGTTTTCTCGCTTGTAGTGCAGCGAGTGCGTTACGTCGTACAATATGTTGCGAAGTAACATACAGCTAGCGTCTCTGAGAATTAGCAATCGATGAAGCCGGACAAACGTAGCATTACTCAGCAACCTTAACGATCGATAATTACGATTAATACAAACTAATGAAACGCAACTAGTCATTAATGAGGTTTCGAGGACAATAGAATTTCGTAAAATGTATCGAGATTCACCGAAAGTTGTCATCGAAGATGGATCTGCTCCTTCAGCTCCCTATGTCGTTCATATACGCATGGAAGATTTATTAGAAAAATTAAAATTGCTCAATTACGATACAGAGTTCGTGCAGGAACTGAAAATGAAACCGATCAATAGGTATGTCTTATAATAAATTCATGTCAATGCATTACAATGGTTTTTGCTTAGTTCGTTATATCAATGCTAATAAAATTTTTCGCAGGCATTACTTTGTAATACCAACGAATCCAGGTGATCAGTTTTATATGTTTACATCACTCGCTGCCTGGTTGATACGGAAAAATGGCAACAATTTTGAATCCCCTCAAGAATCCGATGATCCAAATTCTACGATATCTCTAATACTTGAAAATCTCAGAAATTCTGGTATTCCCATAGAATTTCCCCCTAATAAATTGAAACAAGGAGTCGGGGAACATGCCATCTATGTTTTGGACAATTTGGCTGACCAAGCTATCAAAATATCCAACTTTAAATGGAAAAAGTAAGCTCGCCTGACAAAACAATACTGGCCTTTGAAAATATTTTGATTTTGACCTTTTTAACAGGGTAGAAATACCTCAGGACGAACCCGAGGCGGAACCAGAGATCGAGGAAGATGACGCGGAATTGATATTGGAAAAAGTCGAGGAAGAAATGATGGCTGACTATGACGACGAGGACGAAGATGTTATGCATATAGATGACATAACGAAATTATATGGACAACAAATGGTAATTTTGTCAATCTACGAAATAACAAGATTATTTCTAAAAATTCTTATAATACTATGTAATTTTTATTTTTAGGACAATATTCAAAAGCCCGACACTATCTTAGAATCAAAAACTGATACCGAAGAGTGGAAACTCGAATTGGAGAGAGTTCTCCCTCAGTTAAAAGTAACAGTGAAAACAGGTAAGAAAATAATTAATTTTATCGCTTTCGCTATCACTGACGTGATTATATCTATCATGGACAAAAAATAAAGATTCTCGAGATTGGCGAGCTCATCTTGAACAAATGAAGCACTTGCGTGGAAATATCGCATCTGCACTGGGCGGGTCAAAAGGGCAATTAGAGAAATTGCACATCGATATTGGCAATACATTGGACAAAATAAAAACCCGAGAGATGTATATGAACAGACAACTCGAGCCTGTTCTAAATGAGCTGAGAACGGTTCAGGTAAAAATTGTTTTGTATTCTCATTGTAATCCAAATTATTTCCAAAACTTCATTATTTTATCATTCCGAAGGAGGAATTATCCAGAGTCAAAGAACAGTACAGAGACGTGAGCGGAGGTGTAACGGAACGTACCCGGACGTTAAATAAATTGACGGAAGAAATGGAACAAGTGAAGAGAGAAATGGACGAAAGAGGCTCGAGCATGACTGACGGCAGTAAGTTTTCGTTATATAATCAGAGAAAGAAAAACAAAAAAATACTTGCAATCGATATTATAAATATTTCATTCAACGACTTTGTTTTTTAGCGCCGCTTATAAATATAAAAAAGACGATAACAAAAATGAAAACAGAGATATCAGAAATGAGTGTAAGAATAGGCGTACTGGAGTACAGTTTGATGTGTGCAAAAATCCGCGATCGCACTCAGTTACAGGAAGATATGAACAGCACGAGCGGCACCTTGATAAAGTAATCGGAAAAAAATCACGATCATCCAAGAATCCGAAGAAATGTAAACAGTCCGTCCGTATGTGATAAAACAAAGAAACGAGTCTGAGATAAGTATCCCAAAATAACGACAAAAATCCCACTCTCATCAATAATTCTCGACTGAATCATACAAGAAATGATGATCTTTTTTACCGATAAGTTTACAACCAAATAAGCGTGCAATTTAAAATTAAATAATAATTTGTATCGTTGATAAAGATTTCGTGTGCTGGTTTCACATGTAGCTAGATTATACAAGAGTGATTTGACTGATGACTTACAGATTTCATTCCTATTATAATATATCATAATGCGAGCTCGATTTGTCTTCACCGTAAATCGTATTTTATTCGTAAAACGCAAATGTTGCAGCAATAAAGTGTGTGTTTTTTTCACCCACGCAATTTTTACTCGACCCAAGTGGACAATCGTCGTTTACCGATAAGACCAACGATGGCCTGAAATGGGTTACGACAATGCATATGGCATTGTCGTAAACAAACTCTCGCGCATATTACAAAAATTTCAGGGAACTCAGAGAAGTTGAATTTTCAGCTTTAACGATGACCTCGCAGCTTCTTTCTACCACCCTCTTCCGTAATGACGGAGAGCCTACGTCGTTAGGGAAATTGCAGCCCTTCATTCCCTACAGTTGCACCGAAATAAGCGCTCTTCGTGTCTCTTGGTTGATTGCGACCGTGCCCTCTCGCATTTTTGCGACTCGTGGCGCATTTAAAAATTCTCGAACCTCGCCTCATAGATACCTCTACAAACAATTATTATAAATAATCTTTTGAACAAATTCAAATAAAAATCGAGCGTCAAAATTGAACGACTGTAGTCACGAAATTTGTATTTAAAGCATGTTATAAGTTTAATTCAATTCGCTCGATCATCAATTATCTTGAGCAGTCGCGGATGCGCGGGGGCTCAACCGACGGAGCGCTGATTACGCACGTACTTGCTTTTACTCATTAAATATTTCTTTCATTCGGCTGTAAACTGTCGCTGTGATTCTCCCACCACGAGGACAAGCTTCTCGAGTGTAGCGACCGCGCAACGAGCGAAATAAATTTTCGCGAGGAAAATAGTGGCTTACGAGAACAGTCTCCGTCCAGACACGCGTGTGTAACGACCTTCGGTGAATTTAACGAATCTGAATTATCGTGTGTTTGTCCTTGGTACGTGGCATTGTTTTGCCGTCTTGACTTCGTACCCGGCTCACAATTGATAAAAGAGTGAAGATTTCGAAACATTTATTTTCGCGTGTGTAAACGCTCGATCGTCTCCATAATCACCGAACTTTGATCCTCCTGTATCAGGTATACTAAAATCATAAATTACTTTGATTTTATAAACGTCATGAACTTTTCATCGATTTACAATTTTCAATAAAATCCACTCAAACGAGTTTTGCAACGAATAAATCTTTCCTTTAAATTCATCGTTCGAGTTACTAAACAAACAAAAGAAATATCCTCGTTCCTGGAATCGTTCGAATTGGGAATTTCTTCACGCGTCCCAAGAGACGCGATAAAATACTTTCATCGGAGAGTTTGGGAAAGCAACGAGGTATGGACATCCGTAATCTTCCAACTTTCACTGCCTTCGGAGTGTTGTCCACTATCTCTGCCTCTTCGCACGCGACTTAACATTGTAGTTATCGCGATCTGAAACAAAACGAAAACAAACAAATATTTTATCAACATTGTAATCATTTGAATTTTGTTTCTATGATGAGTGGTAACTTTAAGAGTCCATATAATACGTACCTTCTTGACACCAAATTCACACACGACGATTGTATACGTATTTGTTTCGCTCGTTCATGCGCATAAAAGCCTCTCGTGTACACAAAAGTACGCTCAACTAAGGGAAGCTTACAAAACCCGTCCTGGCGTGACGAGCCCATAGAAAGGAAAACTGGAACATAGACATATATATTCATGTTAAGTTGGCTTAGAAACTATTTAACCAATTGCTGTTGTTGTGTTTTTTTTTCTTATTTATCTGATATTTTTTCCTATCGAACAAATGATATGGGAAATAACGATGAGTAAGAAGATCTAAAGAAAAAAAGAGTTTCTTCGAATTGTCCTGTTAAATATAGAATGCTATCTTGAATCACGAGAAATCGGACTTTTGTACGGAGTCGGTTCGTCAACGAGAGTGTATCTTATTCAGGCACGGTGCATAATATCGATGAAACGTCGAGTGTGTGAGTCATTGAAGAAACGATAATGAAGCTACGTTTATACATCCGGGAGAGAAAAATTAAACGGGTGTAGAATGATTGTTTGGAAATTTTTTCTCGGCTCGAGAGAGTCAAGTTTCATCGAATGAAATAGTTTGGAATATTTTGTTTCGACCATGTTAAGTTTGAGGCAACGATTTATATCAGAACGATCACGAGATTATGGTTCGATTAGTTTTTATATAACTGTGCCATGTATCGAATTAGATTATTATTCGACTTCACAAAAGTAGGCTCTGCTTTCGATCAACCGTATAACCGTATTTTCAATCGATAATCATTAATATTACTAACGATGTCCACAATAATATTTACGGAGAGAAATATCTGAAAATATTATTATGGATCTCGTTAATAGTAATATCGATGGTTATTGGATGATAATACGATTATCGAATATAATAACGTAAATAATATTTTCAATTATTTCTCTTAGATAATATTATTATGGATAAATTTTCAATTACATACATGCAAAAAGTTTTGCGCATACCTCTTATACCAATATTGTCACAATTGAGTATTTCGTAGAGAGTTATATTCATCGTTCGACCGCATGGCTTCTCGAATAACGATTACGGAATAACGATCTGTGCCTAGTCATCATTTATACTCCCGTTTCGTGATTCACAATTAAAAAAATAAAACGAAACATTGGAAAAGTATCATTGTTGCAGACGCAGCGAATTACGAAAAGCATAAATACACAATTTTTGTCCTGGCGATATGGACTTTGCGCAAGGTTCGATGCAACTGATTGATAATCGCGTCTCCTTCCTACACGCACATAACGACACTTGACGCTTTGTCTTTTTATTCCATCATCTAGGAAATATCGCGACGCAATTTTTTCTTTCTCTCTCTCTCTTTCGCTTACGTTAGCTCTAAGCAATACGATGATAAACCGCCTCGTACGTAAACAGTACCATTCGGAAATTGACAAGCGTTTAAACGTCGCAGATTATCAACTGCGTTCGTTGTTACACGCATTCGTACATATTCTATAAACCCACGTATATGCTATAAGACTTTCTGTTTCTCTGTCTCTCTCTCGTGTGTTCTACAGTCAACGAACGTTATATTTATAAAGTTCAATTTCATGATGTGTTAATTTTGAATTGAGTGTACGTCTCGTTGGATCGAACTACGGCCAAACATAACGTGTGGCGTGTACGCTATATATATGTATAAATTATCGTCGAAACGGACGAATCCTTCTCCGATAACTCGGACAGTTGAGCCGAAAATTGATCGTCACGGATATAATGGAGCTGAGCCCCATGTTGGCCGATGACAAACAAACTCGGGTAACCTCGCCTCAGTAAGAATAAACAAGAGAAAATGATATATCTACTACACGTATCATCCATAGCACATTTGATACTTCAAAGGACACCACGGTGTTAAGGTTCGATGAAATTTCCATTAGATCAATTTTTACTTTAACTCTCGTTTCATCTAAACGTTCCAAGGACTCGTTCCGTATTAATGTTCTCTTGGATTCGCTGCGACAGTTTTCTGTAGTGTTGGAATTTATAACTAGCTCGGAACACAATCGCGGTAAGTGCATCAATGCAAATTATGACGTTTGAGTGAATAGCGACACCTCTTCATAATGGAGGAAGCTCTACAAGTACCACTTTCGTCAGTTTGGCATGAACGTGACCTCGTAATTTCTTTTCGTTCGTTACTACATACTCCTCACATTCGTCACGTATATCCCTCCCGTACCTGTTTCTGTTCGATACTTTGTTATATCATCATATTTTCGACGCGTCGTCGCCGACATGGAAGCATTATTTTCACATTGGTCAGTTTTTTTCCATCTTGGGAACGGTACGCACACATCCGCATCTAGACGTACAAATATACGTGTTGGTGTCGTACCTGTCGCTATCAGTGAAACAGTATTTTTACCAGTTAGCAGCAACGAGCTGGTGGTCCCGGGTTAAAGGGCATTATTGTGCACCTTATCAGATAAACCGCCTGGGTCTATCTACCGATACAACGACATATTTTCAGATAGAAAGCCCATGCCCCTTAAATATTTGTAAAGATAGGAAATCGGCGGTATCGTTACGTTATTGGAAGATATACGTTGATTCGTCAAATATTTTTGATACTCGATCAGTCATTATCGGAATTGCTTTGCGATTCGGAGAATCACGGGACGGGACGTTCTAATAAAACGCGACTGATCACTCACTCGCGCATACGTTTGTCAATCATACGTATTAACTATACGGAGCACAAGCAGTGTGTAAACCGGAAGCAGAATTGTGCAGAAAAATGGCACCGAACAATCCAAAAGTGATTAACACGGAATTGAATGGAAAGTCAAACGCCCAAAATCGGTAAGATACCCATATTACAAGAATGGTTAAATGTGGCGCCGCCCTGGTGGCCATTTCCGGTCCGAGCAAAAGCATCAGCTACTTCCGCCGGTATAAAGTAACAGAATTTGATAACACAGTAATTATTTGTAGTACGTACACACACTGCAATACTTTCGAACGACCAAAATATAAAAGCTCGACTTGACTAACGATATTTCTTACACGATTGAATAGTAGGGGACGTTTACGTAATACAACAACAATGTCGATACACAATTTAGTTCATGGCGGCTTTGCGAAGTTCGCGCGACACCCCAGCATTGAGTCATTATTAGTATCGCGCGAGCGATCAGCTGGTAATGAGTTTCAATGTCAGCTGGTGGCTCCATGTAACGTACACTGAAATAAAACACATTGACACAAATGTATTGTGATTAAAACGTGCTATGGCGCGTTTTCCTAGCTTTGGACAGTCATCTCTGACATTAATACAGTGATATCGGGTGATATAAAGTCGCGACATTATTCTCGCAGAAGTCAATAATTTCAAAATATACGAGCAAAATAATATTACCAAGTAATATGGTAGACCTTGGAGTCTCAATACTTCGCGATTGGAATCTCGAAGCCAGTGGAATCGTACGTAACGCGTATACTATCTCTCGCACCAATAGATAAGTGCAGAGAGCAGTATCAAAGAACATGGTTATGGAGAATTTGTCAATTAATATTTCGAATACACTCAGCGTCAAACTCAAGATTTCCTTGTTCCACAAAATCTATAAGTAGAAGATTTTAACCATGGCGTCTACGGAATCGTTGATATCGTCTCATTTAGAGGAAAACCTCGATGGGTCAGTCTCCCGAGACATGTAAAAAATGCTTTCCTAACGATACAGTGAATTCTGTAAAGTGCATTTTTTTTTATACCTCCGACCTTTTGGAATTAATATATTTGTTATTTTTCAGGATGCCACCGACTAGAACGGGTTTTTCAAAAGCAGTCATCATAGTATTTAGTTTGGGTATCGTCGCTGTTGTAATCGGAACGACTGTCGGAGTCCTTTGGATGTCCATATTTAATGGTATATTGCTTCGCGAACTTATTCTGAGTCCTACATCGACGAGCTACTCTTTGTGGAAAGAGACGCCCATTCCTATGTATCTGGAGTTGCGCCTATTCAATTGGACCAATCCCGAAGACTTCTATGCTTCATCGGAAACCAAACCTAATTTTGTTGAAATGGGTCCTTATGTTTTTAAGTAAGATTAACCAATGCATCTTTTTACAAAATAAATAAATTTCATTTCGAAGACATCTTTAATTTATTAACATATTTTTCGATCGCAGAGAAGTCGATTCGAAGGTGAATCAAGTATGGAATGAGAACAATAATACCGTCACGTTTCAACAGAGGAGAGTTTGGCATTTTGATGAATCCAGATCCGTGGGTTCTCTTTCCGATGAAGTTACCAATCTGAACCCTATAGTTGCGGTAAGAAATTTTTAAATCACCCATTTTCAATCACTCGTAGCGTGTGATAATCATTGATGTTTTTAGACCGCAGGTTATATGATGAGATACCGTGACAAAGTCATAAAATGGATAGTTAATGCAGCACTGAAGGCAACAAAGGAAAAATTAACAGTTACAAAAAGTGTCAGAGAATTGCTCTTCGATGGATACGAGGACAAATTCTTAGATGTCTTCAAGAACATATCGAATATACCCTACGATAAGTTTGGTTGGTTTTATGGTGTATGTATATATTTATTTTCTTGATTTAATCACTGGACTACTTTTGGTTCACACGATTCGTTAATATTCTTCTAAATCATAGAAGAGCATGTGAAAATCATTGTCTATTTACAGCGAAACAATTCGGACTCTTACGATGGAACTTTCAATATGTTAACGGGCACGACGGACATACAAGATCTTGGTTATCTCGAGGAATGGAATTATAGCAACCGGTCTAAATTTTACAGCGGTTCTTGCGGTGCGATAGGTGGAAGCCTTGGTGATCTTTGGCCACCCATTAAAGGTTACAGGAGTGTGACCGTTTTCGCCCCCGACGTTTGTACGTGAGTAGAAAATATCTTTACATTTATTTTCAGCATATTTATTTTGGATATTATGTATATTTTATATTTTGTCGTACGATTCTTTTTTCCAGATCAATGACTCTTACGTACAACGAAGCGAAGGAGTATTTAGGTGTGGTTGGAAGCGAATACATCTCGGACAAAAATATGCTAGATAATGGTACGAACGTACCGTCTCGTGCTTGTTACTGTAAAAACGTTGATTGTCAGCCGAGTGGGGCGTTCAATGTTTCTCAATGCAAATTCGGGGCACCGGCTTTCATAAGTTTGCCACACTTTTATCTGGCGGATGAAAGTTATCGTTCGGCGATCGACGGTATGAAACCGCGAAAAGAGCAACATCAATTTACCGTGGTCGTTGAGCCGGTGCGTTAAATTGTCCTTCTTAGAAAACATATTCTAAGAAAATTATACAAACATAAAACTTTTTGTCTTTCAGACCGCCGGTATTCCGATGCAAGTGAGCGCCAAATTGCAATTGAACTTGCTGGTTGAGCCAGATAAAGCTTTCAGGTATATTTTTATTTCTCGTTCGACAAAAATTGTTAATTTGTGGTACGATTTGTTTATATATTACGTTGGTTACAGTATATTCAGCAACATCACGAGGACTTTCATACCCATTCTCTGGTTCAAGCAAGAGGCAAACTTAACAGAGTCCTTAGCGGGTAAAGTAAAATTGATTGTAATTTTACCGATGCTGGGCCATGTGACGTTCTTTGGCATTTGCGGAATTGGTTTCCTTCTCATGTTCATCGGGATCGGTATCTTCATAAAGAGAACACGTCAGGCCGATGACGGTCAAAGTTTGATACCAAAAGCCGAGAGCAACGGAGTCATCACATGATTTTTAATTATTGATATATTGTTTAAGTATTTTTTTTTACGTACATCACAACGACTAGGTCGAATTAGTGCCGAGCTGGCATTATTTTAATGTCGTTCGCCAAAGGTTTGTCACTACTCGTTCTAGCATCAACTGGACATTTCGAAAATTACAAAACGGAATTTTCGAGCGCCTTTGTTTTAGTTTGTCGGAACGTTGAGGAACACACGATATTAATGCGTGGTATAATATACTTTGTAAATGCAGTAGAGCAGTCATTGAACGTGCGTGATACAAATAAGTGCCTAAGTTTCGAAAAATGATCGGATATATTGAGTCTTGATGGAGAATTTGATTAGTTTCACGAAAGATCGAGCAAATCATTGTTATCAAAATTGAATAGAGATATTAATAGTTACAATACGGAAACGAAAATGACCGTACTTATTATATTTGTCTTATACGTATGTGCTTAGAAATCAAATTACTGTTTACACTTGTTCCGTGTGCACGCCTTCCAGAGACCTATATATCGTAGTTCAAGCATCGCGCTATACACATTTTTACGATACTAGATGTAAGCTTTTACGAATTATGTAGGAATTCAGTCGACAAAAAGCTGAAAACGTATATTTACCGGAAGAAAATGAAGAAATGTGGTCAATTTTAATGATAATCGTCTATGAGACAGTTTCGAAGTGCCTAACGAAGATTTAGAAGAGCACAGAGTTTTCGATTCCAAATATACCGACGGACCGTCTATTAGCGTATTAGAGGAACTATGTTCAACCCCGGAATTCCCCAGATTTAAAGAACAAATTATACATAGGGATAAAACCATTGAATCGCATCTAGATCGATACGAACGTATCAAATTTTAAACTTAGAATGTTATCGTTGATCATGGAAGTTGGTGAAATTAGTGTAGGCGCTGAATTACTTAATTCACTGACAATCACGTATGTATATAAAATCATATGCTTATCGTTTTTAAGGAAATGAAACAGGCTAAGGCAATTGAATCGTCGTATAATTCGAGGATTAATATTAACTGTCTGATTGTGGACAGAAAATTGTTACAGATTGCGGCAATAATCGTATTTTAAGAGGTTTTAGCTCGAACTCTTCGTTATCAATAGCGAACATTTGTTCCTTGTCTTCCTATTAAACGAAATGACATGAATTATATATATGGTGGTATTTTTAAGTAAATGTAATCTTGTATTTAGTCATACTTACGAAATTTTCAGTTTTATTCGGCACGAGCTCAATATGTTTTGCCTCGAGCGGCTTGTTTACTACGGTTTTTTCTCCGTTTGCTCGTTTCCATCCTTCGGTGATGAAATCAGTGTAATTCACCTTGTCCGGACCTTGAAGTAATTTTTTTTTATTAGTGGATAATAAATATTCTTGCTAATTATTGTAGTATCGTTGAATTACCGAATTCCATTTTTATCGATGGTGCACTCCGAGGATCAGTTTTCTCGATATTTCTCGTAGTGAGTTGCAACTCCGTCGTAGATAACGAAATCTCATGCAATTTCCCGCAATTCTCATTATGGATCTTGCTATAATCCGGACCGGTATCTGGACGTGCAATTATTCATCAGAGAAACTCGAAAGGTTACGAAAGGCTCGTAAGAAAAATGTGTAATTTTAGATGTAATTTCTTTACTCTGTGGAATTTTTCTTGGAATAAACACTTGCCACCATCTCTTATTGCTTTTCATGGATTCGTTGGTGAATTGTGATTCCTTATAACAATGAGAACAACCCTGGCAAGGTTCGGAAAAGCGTATCGTAGCATTGCAATCCCAATTGACATCTTTTTTGTAACCGGTGAATACGTATGTAACATACCTAGGAATATTGAACGTTTCTTTTTTTCAAGAATAAGATATTGTATCGAAAAGTAGGTCAAGAGTCTTTGGACAATTTTTAGTACCTTCTCAAATAACCCCAGTACCAATACTTATTGATACGCGATTGAGCATCTCGCCAAGCACCCCATTCGATAATTCCTACTCCATAAACAGGCTTTATATCGTTTTCAGGATCTTTCTGTAATTTGATCGAAATATTGATGATTTTCAGATTGAGTAATCCGGTTGAATTCTAGAATAGAAAATCACCTCGAGTGGCTGAACTTCAACCGCGTCGATGCGCTTTGTTAACCCTTTGATAACAGCCATAGCTGCATCTGCCATTTTTCGAACATTGGCCAAATCCGTGTAATCATGAAATAAGGAGTCTGCCATTCTGTTTGTCTGACCCAGTGGCAAAATACCGATGGGACAATTTTTTACATTTTCCATGTTGGTATTATACTTTCTCATTAAGCCTGTAACCACATCAGCCAGGGTACCATCACCACCCGCTACTATTATGGCGTCGGTAGGAGTTTCTAAATTTTCGATCAAACTTCTAGCTTGACCCTCTCTCTCAGTCTGTATCACAGTCACGGAGATTCCGGCAAGATGGAGTAGAGGTTCGCAATATTTCTCAAATAATTTCTTTGCTTTCCTGAGAGACGCGGAGAGTAATGAAACATTGACAAAATAAGAAGATTTAGACTCGTACCTTTCTTTGTCTCTATGTGTACGAGGTGTAAGCTGTTTTTTAACATTATCAAATAATTAAAGACTTAATAATATTCAAGTGCCTTTGTTAATCGCTTTCTTGAATATATCGCACAGCCTCAGATCGATTAGTATTGGAATTTGTAGACTGTAAGATAGTTTATTGGAACGATGGGTAATTTGGAATGTATACAATGTTCCCGTTTGAATCTATGAAGTTTCCTCAATGAAGCAACGAAATAGTGTAAATCGAAATATTTCTTACCTTTTTTTAGCCACCGGATTCAAAATTACTGTCACATGACGAGGTAGAATAGAAGTAGGAAGTGGTTCATCTCCATATTTTGCGGCTTCTTCGCTGTACTCTCTCATCAACTGTTCAGTGCTGGGAACAATAGCTGTTACTTTATTCCCTTAATAATAATTAAAGATCCGAGAAAAAGTGACTTTAAAAATTTTCATCCGGTCGGAATTCAAGGACATAGGTTAGGTGCCGGCTAGTGTAATAATGATCATACTCATAGCTTTCAATGCTGTACGAGACACCGTACGAAAAAGCAGCCGTACCAACGACCGATTTTTTCCAATTATTTCTTATTGTTGTAAAAAGCTTCATTATTCGCGACATTTCAAAAAATTTGGTTCATCGCAAGCTCGGCCGCACTGTTATTCTCTCGCGCAAACAAAACGGCACGTTCAAAGTCTAGTGTGTTTTTGTGTTGCCGTTGCTACTCAGTTCTTTGTAGCTTCGATGGATGGCGCCACTTATCCCATTCCGGCGGATAGAGTTACCACTTTGGTTTGTTGAAAGTTGCTACTGCTCTTGTTGCTTTAAATTAATTTCATATTTTTCTTTCGTTTAAAATAAATATTATAAAATATCGAACAAACATTCGATCAAACAATATCAAACAAATAGGAAAATGCAATGTTTTAAAAGTTACAATATGTCGGCTATATTCATGAAGTAACTGTAAGAGACTGCAGCGCATCCGAAAGAGAATTTCTTTACCCGGATATGGGTTCTGAACGCGACCTCATTCCACGTTCTTTTTCTTTATTCAAATTCGCACCAGATAGTGGCGCCCACTCATTGTCAATCTGCAAGTGAAATGTATAAACAACGTAGTGACCAATAACCAAGAAAAATCCGCATGCGCGAATATTTACGATAATATTGACATGCACGCTGCATAATATTACGTACACGGAAGTTTTATTCATCGTGAGTTTTCGTGGTTTAAATCTTAAATAATGCGATAGAAATATCCAACAACTTGTAAAAACTAGTTTTAATCGCTCATTTCTAAATCTGATTTTTGTCTCGTTGCTTGAAACAAGTGCCTCGTTTAAGAAAAGCTCTTTTTCGAAAATATCATAATACGTTGCTGTATCTCGATCCGATAATGAGAGTCACAATTTTGTTTTCATTCTTTTTAAATAAAATTGTGCATTAGACAAAGTTAAAGTCTGAGTTTTCTTCACAGGAGAACATTCGAACCTCGATCCTTAAGAGTTCAATGACAGGAATGGGAACAATGATGAGCGCTTTGCTGTTAAAATACTAAGTATTTATTTACAGACACCATATCATGGTCAGCCCTGCGGCCAGAGTGCATTCATGTTCCATACATCAATGGTAAGTGACGTGAAAATTATTATTATTATTATTATTATTGTAGCTCTGGTTTTCAATGCACTTTGATCAGCAGGGCAGGCTCAGTGCACCAGACTTATCAATATTATTATCGTTCCTAACAATATTAGCAAACGATTATTCATCCGTTGAATTAGATTATCATCTATTATTATCGACCGGTATTAATATGACGTAAAGTGAATTCGAATCGCATATTCACACTTTCCATACGCTCTTATGTGACGAATCATAGCTATTACTAAAATGGACAATACTGCTCGTTATTGTTTGTTTAATCCGCATGAAATGAAAAATAACGTGCTGAATACCTCAAATTTTAACATAAACCCTTCGGCTATGAGATACATCCGTTATTCCAGGGGCCTCGTTACGTACAATGCAATGGAACGTTCTTAAACGTGCCAATTACCCAACACGTGAGACTTTGGGCTATTATTCCATGACTATTATCGTGCATGAAAAAAGAGATTTGTTCGACCATTGTCTCACGAACGTGAGAGGAATTGAACTGAAAAAATTCTTTGATTTTTTTTTTGCTATCTCGAGCTGTATCCGATTAGTCGATGACAGAGAGAATAGAAACACGCACAAGAAGCACGGTCAACGACGACGTTGATCGAACGTGATTTGAAGAGATATCGGTTTCAAAACGAGTATATAAGAGACACACTGTCACATTCCATAGATCATTAGGCTCTTGGATGGATCCAAATCACACGGGTGACTCTAAGACGTTTTTTTTTCTTCCCTCGTGTCTCTCGTGGACCCCGAGAACGTTTTTAACGCGTTAATAGTTTTTTTTCTATACCCATCTATCGTACTCATTTCCTTCTTGTTAATAATACGTGTCCGTGAATACCAAATCGCTAGGCAAAACAATTCGGAAATGATAGAAAATCGTTCGACATGTACCAAGTTTGCGTGGGTCGAATCCGGTTACCCTGACCCGTCACTACCCACGCACACTTCGGTTCACATAATCCGATACAGTTTAGCGTATTCACAGCGATCGGCTTTGTGTCAACGCTCGTATCGTATCAAAGAATCTTTTCGCGTGGAAAAATAAAAAACTAAACCATACAATTCTTCGGCTTTATAAAAACCTGGTCCGTTTCGTTCTTACAGGAGATTCAGCACACTGTTCAAAGGATACCAATGATAAATAATGTCGACGATGAAGGCATTTCGTACACGACGATTAATATCGGACATTCGCAACGACGAAGATAATTAACATTCACAAAGTTCATTCCTACATTCATAAGTTTCGCACAAACATCCAACGAACTCCTTTTTTTTCCGCTGGATGTTATTCTTTCTAAGACTATAAAGCTATGTCGACTGGCACGTCGAGTTTATTACGATGAACAAAGAAAATTATTAAGTACGCAAATGTTAAGCATTCTCTTAAGTAGTAGGCGCGTGGAAGAAAACCGCTAGATTTGTGTCTGACTAAAATTCGCGAGACCGGGGGAAAAGAAAAGCTTTTGCTTCGTTTCCCGTGCCAGCTAACTACGACGTATCTGGCATTTCGAAACAAGCGTTACCAAACATTTCTATCCATCGATATGTTCGCGACCAAGAATATTCTCCCAAAGGGAACGACAGAGGTGGATACAATTAATGATTATAGTTGTAAATTATTACATTACGAAGGATAGTCAAAAAATCACTGAGAACCAAGTGGCAAAGGATCGTAGGGCGTCGAGTCGAAGCCGACGTATCGATTATTCTTCTTGTGGACAAAACCATTTTGCCCATCAGCTTTGTAATAAACGACTCTTCTTATGCCAAACGGATCGACATAGCCGAAAGAACCGATGCTCTTGTCGTCGTTAGGTTTTTTCTCCTCCTCGTGATAATGCGTTTTGAGATAATATTGAAAGCCATCGGCGGTCGTGTGATGACCATCGTAAGGTGGAAATTCGTATTCGGGAATTTTCGAAGTACTCCTCGTTTCGGGAGTGTCCGAACGTTCGTTCGCGTAAGAAATCGGTCTTCGTGAATCGCGAGTAGAAATTTGACCATCGCGATTCTTATTTCTCGTTATCGTTGGATTAGAATTGTAATTCGAACCTCGTGCACCGGAATAATAATTCGTCGATCCTCGGTAAGGTCGGTTTCCGGTCGAATTATTGAAACCTGAAGCGATCGGTGCGACAGAATTATCGACAGAGGGCGATCTTACATCGTGTCTGTAAAGTCCGTAAGTCGATTCAGGCGAAACTCGAACACTCAACGGTTGACTCGCTTGAGGATCGTTGTTACCTTCGTAAGAAGGCGGTTGCATGTCGACCGCCGGTCGCGATACGTACTGATAAGGGCTGCGATAAGGAGCCTCGTAAGGCGTCTGAAATTCGTACGACGGTTGCAAATAATTCGTCGTTGGCTTAGCGTAATTGTCCTCGATGACGATCGGCCTCGGATCAATCGTGCTCGAATAATAATTCGTTCGTGGATTCGACGTTGTCGTCGATAATTGATATCGCCTCGTCACAGGCGAATAAAGTCTGTAAGGTTTCGGTGTGTTGGTCTCTATGCTGTTGCTCGAGACATCTTGATACGCCGTTTGTTGTCTAAGAATCAAGAAAAATAACGAGATCGGTTTCATTCGACGTCGAATACTTGGAAAAACTTGAACTTTAGACAATTCTTGGAGTAATAATTTTTGTCGAAACGTTATTTAAATACCTGAATGGATTCGGTGGTCTTCTTGGCTTGACCAGTATTCCCGACTGTGCCGGTACTCGTTTGCTCGACGCTACAGCGTCTTCGATCGGTCGATTCTTCCCGACGTAAACCGTTTTCGATCTTTTCAAAAGAATTCGAAAAAAAAAGAAGAAACAAAATCATTAACATTTCAACGATTCGCTCGACGTAGCGTTCTTGCATTTTTTTCGTACGGTTCTCGTATAAATTAATACGAGAAAATGAAGAAAACAAAAACAAAATAGTCTTCTCACTTGAGTATCCTAAATCCTTCGCGATCGGCGATGTAGTCCTTGATGCGAAGGTAACCGAGAGGATCGAGCCAACCCTCTGTCCCGATCACCGTCCCATCCTCGAGCCTCTTCTCCTTCCGGTACTGTCCATTTAGCGTCTGAAACCGAAAGTATCTCTCCGGACCCTCGTCGGTCTGTATGTGATACTGCGTGTTCGGTGTCGCGCTCCAGCCGCTTCTCTCGGCTTCGATCTCGTCTGCCGTCAGACACAGAACCGAAACCTGAATGAGAGATGTGCGAGAAAGAAATAAAACATAAATTTTGTTTTTTAAAAAGGAAGAAGAAACAAGATTAACAGGATTCTTCGCGTATCTGGGTCGAGCAGCTCGAACGAAAGAGTTGGAAGGTTGACAAAACAAAAAGAAGAAAAGAAAAAATCTACGATCGATCGCGTCGATTATATAAATCGAGAAGACGAGTGTAATGTTAAATTGCTCTCGAAGCGAAGTGTTAATTGGTCGATAAGTCGATCGTCCGATTCTCCTATCGGCCGTTTAAGGTACGATCGGTGACGCGAGACGAGAATTCGACCGATCGATCGAGTGACGAAGAAGAAGAAGAAGAAATAAAAAAAAAGAAACAATGCTACGTAACCGTGCGAGGTAATTAAGCGTCGTTCGGTGGGCTCGGTCGAGGTGAGATCCCTCGTCTCATTCTTATTCAAGATTAGGCGTTTCTAGGCCTTCTTCAAGTACACGAGAATAAATTCTAACCGAGAGAATTAAATCGTTATCGTTAAATTCCACGCAATAGTCACGAAGGACGTCGATCGTCGGAGACACGCTCGATCGTTACGTCCTGTTTTTCTTTGCAAATTTGGCTCGAGATCGAGAGCGTGAAAACGAGAACGAGGCAAAATCCAACCGGATCGAAATGTGGAGAAAGATATCGACGTCGGAAGAGCACCGGGAGAGACGCTTGCGTGGGCTTCCGTTTCAGGACCGTTTTTTCACCGTCGCCACTGTGACGAAGTGGATTCGGATACCTCGTGGGTGTAACGGTCTTCGAAAGAAAAAAACTAAAGAAAAAAAGTTGTATACAACACTCAACCTTGAGTACGGTCGCGTTTCGTCGTTATATCAGATGGTGAAATTCGTCGGTGGTCGTTTTGCTACCGGTGCTTGACTCGCCTCTGCCGTAACGTCAAATTTGAATATTGAATAACTATCTAACGTAACGAGTCGTGAACGTAACGCTCGACGCTATAAAACAATAATTGTTATTGTTCGTCAAAAAATCGACGCCTCGGTCTTGCTCGCCACATGGTGTTCAAGACGGGCGAAGGATATGTTCGAAGGATAAATCGTTGCAACGAATGCGTTATGTGTCGGACATGCACGATCCATAAATTCAGAAGGCGAAAAGAGAGTTGCGCGAGACTTTACGAGGGCAAAGCATTTATATCCTAAGGGGGACGCCATGCTTCTGTGCAAAGACGATGTCACGAACGCCTTACCTACTCGTATAATACAAAGAGAGGCGAACGAGAGGGCTCGTAACGATTCCTCGGATTACTCAACGAGCTGCTATAGCGCAATTCTTCCTCTTTTCTCGCGGTATAGCTTCTCGCTTCGTTTTGTCGTTGTCGTCATTCGTCGACGAATTCGCCGGCTTCGCGAGTCCCGACGGTCGAGGAGTCGACACTGATGCGTGGGATTGGGAAAGTCTCTTATGGTCGGCCTCGTACCGGTCCATATTAAGAGATTCCACGTCCGTAGTTTCTCGCACACACACACACACGAACCCAATGCTTGATTCCTCGTATTCGAGACGAGCAAGATCTTTCGGTCTTGTGAATTTGGCGGCCGGTACTATTAAGAGGCAGTGGTACAGTCGACGTGCACTTCGAAAATTTGATCAGCTATAATACGAGTATTAAACAACCGATCAGGTTAAAAATTGGCGGGTAAATAAAGAATTATGGCAAAAAGTGACTCTTGGCATTGGGTTTCCAAAATTTTTGCCACAATTCTCTAAATACCTTGAAAACTTTAATGCTTAATGCCGGAGAAAGTACGGATGGCGTTTTCGAATCGCTCGTCGCCTGCGACGCTATTTTCAAAATTTCGAAAAAAAAATACCAAGAGCCACTTTTTGCCATTATTCTCTGTGTACCTACCAATTTTTAACCTAATCGGTTGTTTAGTGCTCGTATGATTGCTGATCAAATTTTCGAAGTGGACGTCGCCTGTATCACTGACTGTACCACTGAGGCAGTGGTACAGTCGACGTGCACTTCGAAAATTTGATCAGCAATAATATGAGTATTAAACAACCGATTAGGTTAAAAATTGGCGGGTACATAAAGAATTATGGCAAAAAGTGACTCTTGGCATTGTTTTTCCAAAGTGTTTGCCATAATTCTCTAGATACCCTCAAACCTTTAACGCTCAATGCCGGAGAAAATACGGATGGCGTTTTCGAATCGCTCGTCGCCTGCGACGCTATCTTCAAAATTTCGGAAAAAAAATACCAAGAGCCACTTTTTGCCATTATTCTCTGTGTACTTACCAATTTCTATCCTGATCGGTTGTTTAGTGCTCGTACGATAGCTGATCAAATTTTCGAAGTGGACGCCGCCTGTATCACTGACTCTTAAAACCCGCAGCAGAATGGAAGCGACTAGACCGAGATGGTAGTAAAAACTTGTAGGAGTGTGAGTTAACGTATATCTTACGAGACACGAACTAATATACCGGTCTTTTCGTACGATCTTTTAACACCGTCGGCTCCCTCTCTCGGTGCGCGCCGGATCGTAAATTTTCCTCTCGAGATCTCTTCGGTACCGGTACGAGCATACCGGTCGAGTCGTGGTTAGGACGCTTGGAAAAAGCCTCTTGGTAGGCATATCGTTTCGCGTGGGCGAACGTTACTACTATCGGTCCTGACGAGTGCAAACTTATTTCTTCCCAGGACCCTCTGAGTTACGAACTGGAAGCACGTTGCTCTCTTGTTCTCTACCGATACTCCTCGGCTTCCTCCAACCCACACGTCGGTTCTCATCTCTCTCTCTCTCTCTCTCTCTTCTACTTCGAGAACTGTCAGGCTACAATCATCGTATCCTATTCGCGAAAGCCTCGGCCACTTCCCACACGAACGTTTGTTTTACAATCCTTTTACAATCGTCTTCTGCCGGTTCTCCATTAAGTTTGACTTTATCGGGAGGAATATCGTTTGTCGAACCAGGGTCGTCGCTACTTTTTCATTCGGTCGATCAAAGTATCTGGAATTTCTTTTCGAGGCGATGAGTATTTCTCATCGACGTCCCACTCGTGGACTTTTAGAGGGTCCTTCCCCTACCTCCTCGGAGGTTTAACGAAGACATCGTTTACCTTTGAGAAACATACCGGTCGACGTACTCGAAGCTGCGAACTCTCGTTAGACACCCACTCGCGTTACCTTGTTCGTTAACCGTCGAGACGCTCGTTCAAGGATTCGATACACTGGACGTTAGAAGACCATTGACCTCTGTTCGAATTAATACGATCTTATAACGATCTTCAATGTATAAACACTCGGTTATTTCGCTCGATGTCCAATCTCGACGAGTACCTGCGTGGGTTTGCACAAACATTCCCATAAGATATCTTCCAACTCACGATCTTGTTCTTTTTTTTGCAACAGTTCGAAATTATCTTCGTTTAAAAAACAATTTTCAACGTTTCATCGTTTCTTTGTGATTTTAAACAATCGACCGTCATTACGAAATTACGATCGATTTTGATCGAATCGTATGTACAATTCTGAAAGAGAATTTACTTTCGCACGAGCTCATCGTACGAAATCGACGTTTTTCCATCGAGGCCGAAGAGAGATGGAATATCCCCGGAAACGAGAAAGAGAACGAGGCTGTAACCGGAGGAAAGAACAATTTCCAAGTGGCATAGGCGATCGTGAGAATTTACCGAGTGTGTATTGTGTCCCGGTTATTTAGTAGACGATGCATTTTCCTGAGTAATAGTCCGACTATAAGTAACGTTCTTGATATTATAAGCTGAACCGAGAGAGTCTTCGTCTTTTACAGTTGCATTATGCGAAAGTATCGTGTTCTTACGACTGTGAGAAATTTTATTTTATAGCCGATAGAAACTTATTTTTACGACGATCTCCTGAGTCGCGATTACACACGTCGTCATTGACCTTAGGTTAAAAAGTCTCGATATATAATCGTTTACTTGAATCTAAAAAAAAAAAAATATATTAATTATTTTCATTCGCTGGGTTCAAAATCGAAGGGCACCTTCCTCGAGAATTGAAACAAAATTGTTTCCGTCGACGCCTAGGGGCGTCGCTCGTCGCTGATCCGGCCAACCGGAAGTCCGCCATTGAAGATAATTTCTTTCGCGAGAGGATTACACCACGTAATTATTCTTCGTGAAATAATTAAGAACGACGCTGAAAGAAAGTTCAAAGTGTACGTACGAAATAAAGTCGCTCGTAATTACGAGAGAAGAGGATCGCGTCACCCACATCGCCGAGGGCGAGAACTAAAATTGCTTTTTTCTCGTCGTACTCGACTATATCGACTCGCTCGAAAACAGGACGATGATTATAATGATGATGATGACAACAACGAGACCAACGGGAACTTCACTTTCACGACGGACCAACGTTTCTTCGGTTCGTTCTTTACGGTCACCGAGCACTCTTTATCGGTCACCAACGCGAAGCGAAACGCGAGGCGTAGAGTGACTCGGCTCGAACGAAAATTACGTGAAACGAAAGGCTCGACGCGAGAGAGTTTCGACCGTAATAATGTTTACTCTCGTACCGGATAATTGTTACGAGGGGTAGAAGATCCTCGATACGAGAAAAATAAACGAAAGATTGACTTTGCTCTTGGACTCAAGATTCTCAAAATTATTCTCGTAAAGGCTTTTACAGCCTTCGAAAACGAGGCGTACGTCATCCAACGTTCGTATCTCCCCTTAATTCATATCCTCGAAGGGAACGGTTACTGTCGCTCGAGAATCATTCGAGACGTATAAAAGAAGCCAGAGTCCTCTTTTCATTCACGGGACATTCGCTCTTCAATCCGAAAGTCATTGCGACTATTCATCGTAGTAAACGTTCACTTCCTATTCCAGTCGGTCTCGCGTTTCATTTAACGTTTTCTTTTTTATCTTCTCGACTCTGACAAGAAGCGACCGGGTTTTGTAAAGATAGATTTAAGTGGGGTTAACTATAGTCGCGATAAATATTCGGGAAGTATAACGAGCGTCGCGATAATTAAAACTTGAATTTATGGGGGAATAGTCTTGTAAACTTAAAAGAGCGAGAAAAAAAGTGATATATTTGCAAATAGAGACTAATATGGTCGCGGATAATTTCGTTTCTTTTTATTGATTGAACGCTCGATAGGAACGACGTCGTGCCGGAGAGGAATCTCGGTCCGGTTACGAAATTCTGCGTCGATGATTTTTCACCTCGCGCGGAAACGAAAGTTGTCTCGGATTTATCGCTACTCTCGAACTCCGGTTCTCGATGACGACGGGCTTTCTTTCTCTAAAATTCTTTCTCCCGATGAACACTTTTAAATTCACAAAATTTTAATTCATCTCGTATCCTTCGAGAAACGTATTTTAAGCGTTGACGAATTTCCCACATTTGAATATCGGTCGCCTTCGCCATCGCGACTTCCTGACCGTATGACGTCAGCGTTCTTTCGCGAGATGATCGTTCGTAGGAATATGATTTGTCATTCGCTAACGAAGCACGTGAGAAAAACCTCGCAGCTAGAGACACGCTCGTCACTTTAATCGACAATCGTATCGAGGTCTCGTTGCAAAACTGCTTAGAATTATATATTATGTGCCGTATAATGTTCATTAGACGCATAGTCGCGTGGCTCAAGGTCGATCGAGTTATCGGCTATTCGATAGACAGCTCGGCGATGATCGATACGACGATCGACGATTTTCCCATCGACGATTCAATGTCGTCCCAGCTCGTTCGATATTCTCTCGGCATTCCGAATCCTCGAGTACGCCCTCCTGACCTTGATCGTGAGATCGTCATAAAAATTGATCGAAGGTCTCCCAGCGAAAAACATTTTCTAACAAAATTAATGACAATAAAATCGAAAGAAATCTTTATCATCAATTATCATTAATTCGTATCTTTTCGATAAACAAAATTCCCCCCGATTAGCTCAATCTACCGGAAATACACGTTCTCCAATTCAATATTACGGAAGTCTAAGGAAAAAAAAAACAGAAAGAAATAGAATAAAAAGTTTTGGCGCGTAACGATTGCGCGTGTCGAAGTCCCAACGGAACTTGTCACGGATTGAGCAAGCATACCGGTCGAGAATCTCGTCGGGATCGTTTCGCCGGAGTTGATATCTCGCGAAACGAGTATAACGTAGCTCGCGTAAAACGAGTCGCGAAACTCATAACTCATCGCTCGCAATTCACCGGTGATCTCGCTCAGCGCGCAAAAGCTCCCACGAATCTCTCGCTCTATCCTCCCCTTGGCTCCAATTTCCTATCTCTTTTCGCGGTCCCCCTATACACACCGAGTTCCCCCCTCTTTCCGAGAGATACGTAAAAAATCTTTCACCGCTTATTACGTGACCGTGGTTGAACATAAAACACACAGGCGCACATACCTTTCGGGTTAAGGTGAATGCCGAGGTAAAGCACCGCTCTCGCTTCGCAACGATTCTTATCGTCGTTCGTTTCGCTCGAATGAATTTTGCATTTTTTCTTTTTTTTTTTAATTTTGTAACGCTAAAACTAATTTTTCTCGTTTTTCGTTTGATTTTATCAGCGTGATCGATTATGGGAAAGTATTGTAAAGAATATATATTTTCAAAAATAGATCGCTACGACGATTTATAAATAGGTAGGAAAATCGAAATTTTTGATTACGCTCATTATCGCGTACGTGAATAATTAAAATCGCGGCGATTCGCGTCGTCAGAAAAATTGAAGAATCTTTCGCCACAATATATATATATATATTTTTTCCTTTTTCTCGTTACACGGCAACTCTCGTCTCACCGCGTGCGTCCGTATAATATAAACATAATTGCCCATTTATACAGGCGAATACGTAGGGAGGGTTCTAGCCTTTCCCACATTAACCGCTAATAATTTTTCGCGGATGGGAATAATAATACAACGATAATAAATTCTTCGAAATAAATTCTTTTGCTCGCGAATGACGAAAACTCATTGGCTATTTTTCTAGGAACGATTCGACGTCCATTATTTTTATTTGTTGATTTACTTTTTTTGTTTGTTATTTTTTTATATTTTTTTTGTTTGTTATTTCATCGAGAAAAACTCGTTTGCGTCGCGTTAGCGAAGTGAACGAAAATAAATACTGAGTCAGTACGAGCGTAATGTGCAAACGTGCATAGCGTTTATACGCGACTCGGCATTAAACCCACTCGCTTACGCGATCTAACCGTAATAGGAAGTGCGTGAGCGACAAGTACACGACACACTCGACACACACACACACGCACCATAATACGTTACGATTCATCGCGAAACGTTGCACACGGCTAACGATGCAATTTCGTTTCGTAAAAACGTCAGCGTCTTTTATAAGCACAAAAATATCGTCGATTCCTATCGAATCGATGACCAATCGTCTCGCGGACCAAGATCGAACTATCGATTCGTCGAAAATAAAACAAAAAATAAAAGAGAAACAAAAAAAAAACTAAGCGCAAATGTCGAGATTGAATAATTATTCGACGTTGAAACGATCTCTCGCCAGACAAAACGCTAAATGTGGATTACCTCGAGTTCGAAATTTACATAGTTATGCCGAAATAAAAACCTTGAAACTCGAGGCGACAGAATTTTTAGGTATGCTCGAGTAAACTTGATCTTACGAAAAATAGAGAAAAAAAACGTAAATTCAGTGTTAAGGTCACTGTAACGTTCTTGAACGACGCGATGACTTAATTCCCGCCTAACGATTTTTCATTGATTTCAACACTTTATTAGCGTAGCGGAGTTTCTCTCGTCTTTGTTTCGTGAAATATCACGCGACTCGGGAGATTCCAGGATCGCGGAATGATTCACGTATCAACGTTGTAAAATTACTCGACGATGGTTTTTACGACCGTGCGTTAGTCAGTCGAGAATCTTGTTTCGGTAATAATTACGCGTACGGTTATTACGTTATTGATGGACGCGTTGAGTAATACCGGTAATTTAACTCGTGTAACAATCTTTGTTTTCGTAATTATCGGTCTGTAATAATAATTAACGATTCTCGGTTGATAAGAAACTCGATGAATCTCTTACGTCGAGAATTCATCTAGAAGATAATTGTAATTCTAATTAAATCATTTTAAATTTATTCGAGACACTTTCGCGCAATTTGCTGCGAAGATTTAAAAAAATTCATCGCAGTCGTGAGAATTACAGCGTATTTTTATCGGTAAGTCCGTAAAGGCTGTTGATTGTATCGCGCGGAATTCTCGAGCTGGTTAACCGCAAGAATTGTGGTAGTGAAGACAAAAAATAAAGAGAGTGAAAAGGGAGAGGGGCGGCAAGAGATAGAGCCTCGAGATGGGAAAAATATGTGTGGGGTACAAAGGTGTCGTATCTCGTATATATCACCGTACAAAAGTAACCCCGGGTCATCGTCGGGGTTAAGGGTTGGTACCAGGAAGAGAACTTTAGTTCGCCGCGACAAAAGCGGTCACTTCGCGAAGCCTCTCGTTGCTCAGCAGAAAGTCTCATTTACGAGCGAGAACCTCGAGGCACTAAATCATGCAAATTCTTTCGTTTCTGTTTTTTTTCTTCTTCTTCTTCTTCTTCTTTCTTTTCAACGCACGCACGATCTGAATTTAAATTTGCTCCGAGAACAAAGCTGAACTTGAGGATGGCGTTTTACGAGCTAGGCTGACCCGAGGCTCGAAGAGTTCATGCCGGAAAGAAATCCCGTTGAAGTTGATCCACTTTTGTAAAAATATACGAAGCAAATATTAATACAAAAATATTCTAGAAAATTATAAATAATCAAGAAAGTAGATTTATTTTCTACGATCGTGAGACGAGAATCGTATGTGTTTCTTTTACTCGTAAGAAGTGAAATATAATCGTATCGAGAGACGAGAGCAGGCGTGTAGAAAGGAGATTGAAAATAAAGAGCGAGGTTTACGTAATCGTCGTCTCGATGGAAAAAGAACGAGAGGGAGGGAAAGATTTTCGCGTCGAATCGCACGTGAATCGCGACCGCGTGCGTGTAAGCTCGACGATCTTTCGCTCGTATAAGAGCCATACACGGATCGCGGGCGGTCCGTACGAAATAATCGTCGAACCGAGCACGCGGCATGGCCGATCCTCGGATTGATCTCGCGCCGATCTCGATCTATAATCGTCGCGGACTTTCGCTGCTTCTGGCGCGGTCGCTCGCTCGTGAACCGCGTGTTAACGCGCGGGAGTGAGATCGGCAATTATTATCTATATTCTCTATTTATTATCTATATATACGTGCGTACAAAATGTCGATAGTCCGAGCTTTGAATCTGGAGCAAGCCTATTCACCGAGACGCTGCGAGAATTCTAGACAACATTTCTTACGAACGATTTCAACAATTTATTGCTGGAATCGATCGATATTCGATATGCTAAAAATCATCAACAATGTTTTATCGACGCTGATAACAACAAAAACCCTGAAATCTACGAATAAAAGAATAAACAAATAAATAAATAAATAAATCAATATTGTTAAAAAAATAAATAAATGCAAAAGTAAATAAATAAATAAATAATTAAAGTTTCGGCGATGATTTCAAGGCGCGCATAGTACGCACGCGACTCTTTCACCCTCGCTACGAACGAAGCGAATCGGCCGCACAGACACCGGTATTTTAACTCTCGACAGAAAGAGAGTTGAATGCTGGGAGCGACGCGACGAGCGCGTGGAGATCTTTTACCGGCTCGGGGTTTTGGCGTGACTAATTACTCCCGAGACACACTGATTTTTCTGTCTGAACGAGATGCATTACACGCACGCTATATACACACATATATATATATATATATATCTACATACACACGTATAGTATATCGCATTTGTTTCATTTTCGTTCATTTTCACTCGACGCCATTTTCATTATTTATGCATTTCGCTCTAGATTATTGATCGATTCGCTCGATATACGATAGCGACGAAACGTCGAACTTCAAAATTTCCCGATTTTCAAAAATGCGACGTTTCGCGAATGGCGATTGAAAAAAAAAATATGTCTGAGATATAAAGTTTCGTACCACTGTGGCGCTCAAAACGACGAGTGTCCTCGCGGTCCTGTGCATGTTGAACTGTTCTCTCCGAAAATGGCACTCTCGCTTGCTCAAAAATCTATTTCTTCCACACTCTCTCTCTCCCCCCTCTTTCGTTTAAACATAAACAGATTATCCCGCGAAACTTGCGATTTCACCGAAATTCGAGGCGAGCCAGGTGCTCTCGATAGAATTTCACTCCGTCTCAAGACCCGCGGTATTATTTCCCGTTGAACTCGCGAGATTCGTGCCTCCGGGTGCGTGGGAAAGATTGTAAAAAAAAAGTAAATTAAAAAGAATCGAAGAAAGAAAGAAAGAAAGATAGAAGAGAGAACGAGAACGACACCGAGAACAACGGCGTTGATTTCCGGGAATCGCGACGCGCGTCTTCTTTCCCGGTCGCGAGTACGCCAGCGAGGATGCGATACCGAGACTGAGAGCGTCGTACGAGAAACAAGTTCGCGAGAGTTTCCTCTCGCGCGTCGCTATCACACTCTCGACAACGAGTGGAAGTCGGGTGTGGGCCCGTGCTCCACCTCCGCTCGCGCGAGAGGCCTCTCTTCTCACTCCCGTCGTCGTCTCTTCGCGTTCTCTACTCGCGCGCGCGCGGGCTAGACTCCGTCCCGCAAGAAGATGACCGCCTCGCGACGCTCTGCAAAAGAGCCGGGCGTGGAATTGCCCGCGGAACGATTGAAGACCGAGGGAGAAACGAGCAAATGAAAGAACAAAAAACAAAACAAAAAGGAAAAACAAAACAAAAACGTTGCCCATAAGCTTGTACGCACTCAATCTTACGATCTTTCCGCGAGAGAGAGCCGCCCGCGCATACGCAATCTCTCAAGAATCTCGACCTATTTCACCTCCTCCTGGACACAAGGGAGGGTTGAACGCCGAGGGAAGATAAAGAGAGAGAAAATATAAATGAGAGAAATAAACGTTTTCTCGCGAAGGCCTCTTTGCCTCGTGAATTTTACGAGCTTTGTGGTTTATACGCGAAATTCCGTATAAACGCGTGTGTATAAATTTTACTCTGTAAGGCTTTTGCGTACGCCGAGTACGAGAGAGGAAGAGAGAGAGCTCGGCGTAGCGATATTCCTTATTGTCGAACGTACGGAGGCAAATGTAATTTCTCCACGAGATAGTTTCCATAACTTGTAACGCAGTCCTCCCATAGAACTCTTGGACAGGCAAAAGACGCCGAGTCTCTCTCTCTCTCTACGATGGTTGCGCAGATGTTCGTATAAGTACTCGTACAACGACGGAGCCGAGAAGGCTCTTCTTCGTACGTGCTTCAAGGTATGATCTCCTCGTTGTACGCGAAGTATATTGAGAGAATCGCGACGGCGAGGGAGAACACAAAGGGTCCGTCTCGTCGCTGACAAGATTTATAAGTATGCGACCATTAAGAAAGAAATACCTCGAGAATTCTCAGTCGCGAAATTAAACGAAAAAATCACCGGTTTGACACTTTGGCCAAAAAGTAATTGCGTTTTTTTCACGTTAAAACGTGTGTTTACCTATGGGCAAAAAACGCAGTTACTTTTTGGCCAAACTGTCAAACAGGCGATTTTTTATGGCCAAAAAGTAACTGAATTTATTTCATATGGATATATAAACGTTTGTACGTGAAAAACAACGCAATTACTTTTTGGCCGGGCGATCTTTCGGCGTGAGTCAGTGGTAAACATATTTTCGAGATTGTCGTTCGTGGATCGAAGTCGTTCGATTTAAATTACCCATCTACGTTCGCACACGTAAGCTTGACTACACGAGGGTATGTACCGTGTTTTAACAAGTAGTTTCGTTCCAGTATGTCACCGAGCTCGATGTTCCATCGCTTCTCGCCAAGCCGCTATAAGCGCTTTTTCATTCAATACGCGACGTCTCCCCTCTCTCTCTCTCTTTCTCTCTCTCTCTCTCGCTCTCGCTCGCTCGCTAACTCGACCAACCGACGTGCGACATTGAAACATCTCGGTATTTTATTCAACCTGGCACTGTTAGTTTTTCATCTATTAACCAGCTACCGATCGCTTCTTCAATCGGACACGTTCCTGTAATTTGGAAATACGGTTTCACGTCGTTGTCATCGAAAAGTTCCACGAACAAATTTCCTCTGGTTTTTGGAATTCCAAACCTCCTTTCGCGTCTTGTTCTGTTGTAGGAGTAGAACGATTTTGTTTCGAACGTCTCGTTCGACCATAGAGTCTTGCTTATTGTCTTACTTTCTATCGGGGTCGCGCATGGAACTCTTTAGAATCGTTAAGTCTTTTTAATACTTAATGCTACCAAGGTATATATATATATGCAAATAGAATAGAAGGCAAGTTATTTTGCTGTTCACAACTCGGTCGAATCCTCCAAGAATCCGCTTTGAAAAAATATCACAACGACGATGGATAAACGTTAAAACGCGTTTTCGCTTTTCTCACTTATCGACCTGGATCATCGACTCGTCGATCATTCTTGCGGAAAATTCTTTCACTATCACTTTCGACGTTATACACAGCTATATAATTCTCGAAGGTACGAACAAAAATTACACTTCTGAAATAGAAATGGGACGCGACTTTGGCATATCTTTTCCCTGCAACGTTAAGCACCAATTGCAATTACGTACGCATCGTGAGCAAAACTTTTTTTTCACGCATTCCATACGCGAGTAGGTATCCACGGTAATGAACTTTCATTCTCATTAAGCGCGTTGCATTACTCGCGACGTGCTTGCGCGCATATTCATCTGGCCGGTCCGATTTAAATGTTTGAATACGAAAGATTTAAAAGACGTTTCGCTGGTAACTTTTTTTTTTGGTTCAGGTACGAATCGTTCCGTATATGCAAATACTAACGTGCGTCATTCGAAAGATTTCTACGAGCTTCGTTAAGCAGTTTAACAAGAGGCAGAGATGACTGCTGGACGAAAAAAAAAAACAACAACGTGCTGTTACGTTGTCATTCTCGAGTCGGTGTTACTTCTTACCGTGCAACGTGCCTGCGTCATCGACGTCGCGAAGCGTACACGCATTTGGTGCACCTTAATAGCTCGATATATCGTACCTGATCTGCATAGTCATCGAATTCTTTTCTCTGTCTCTACTGTTAGATTTTTTTTCTTCTTTGTTTTGTTACTTTTTTGCCGATGACATAAGTGGCAGTGTGTCAACGGGTGTGCTTGAAACTGGTAATACCCTCGAATTGTAGTGAATTTTAATTAGCCGCGAATAAAAAAGAAATTAATAACTGTTCTCTGCGATTATTTAATGGGACGATTACGCGATATTTTTTTTTTATATTCAAATGGGACAATTAAAATAGTATTTTTATCGTCGTATTTCTTAATTTCGGCATTGTAAATTCTTCTTTTTTTTCTTTCACCTCTCGACGGACGAGCCTCGAGCTCAAGCGACACAAACGATTTTCCATCATGTGAAAAATAATATCTTGTCTATCCGCATCTTCCCAGCCCTTTTGTCTTCTCACGTTGACGTAATCCCCTCGTGTATCAGACGTGATATATATTTATGAACATTTTCCTGTTTTTTTTCTGTTTTTTTTTTACTTTCACGATATTATCGAGAAACTCGCACAGAATTGAGACATCTACCGGGTAGAGAGAGAGAGAGAGAGGGAGAGCGAGGGCGTCGCAATTTTTCTCTCGTAAATTAACGTTGAGCAAGAGCGACTTGGAATTATTTCAAAATTTCAAAGTCTCATCTTCGGACGTAACGCACGAGATACAAAAATGTCAAAATTGTTATAATCTCGTGTATCACGCGATTATCAAAGTTTCCCCCGGAAGAGGGAGAGACCGGAAGTTTCGAATCCACCCCTTCCGCTCGCACGCGAAATCGCGAACGAAGAAAGAACGAAAACATAAAAGAATAATAAAAATAAATATTTTTATTCCCCATTTTGACGAAACGGATGGACAGACAGAGAGAGAGAGAGAGACAGGAAAATCTAGCGAAATGGGAAAAAATTGTGCGAATTCGTCTCGCGAAAGGAAAAAAGAAAAGAAAAAGAACTCGAAGATTGTCCCAACGAGATTGTACTCTTGATTTGCAAGAACCGCGTGGGAGCGTGCCCGATTCCTTCTCTTGAGGTGCTCGCCAGCAACAATATCGGCCGGCCTATGTATATTTCTATATATCTCTTTCTCTCTCTCTCTCTCTCTCTCTCTCTCTCTCTCTCTCTCTCTATATATATATATATATATATATGCCGTCTGTTGTACACAACTCGTTATACGCACACAATCCTCGGACTAATACTACACAACTACGATAGAGAGTACTTTATTCTCTCTCCTCAAACAAAGGGGAACGAGACGGCGGGGCCACGCGACTATTGCCACGAGCTTTTCCTCGTCTCTCGAGGCGGAACAACGCACGCACGATTCCATAATTTGTCGTATTTTAAAGAAAATTTAACAACAAAAATAAAAATATCAAAAACGTCTCGTTTCATCGAATGAAAAATTTATTTCTATTCGATAATTTTCATTGGCATTGGTTCTTGTGTTTTTTTTCTTAAGATATTCGGTTGGCCAGAAATTTAATTCATTAATTAATAATTGCATTCTATTAACAGACAGCGATTTTTTTTACAATAATTTAGATTATTATATAAATCGGCTCTTGTTATTTTCTAATTATTATTTCTTTTACCTTTCCAATTTTTCAATATTTGTATTAATGTCTGTTCAGGAAATTTTATTCTACGCGTAGCATTCTGATTTCTGAATCAGAATGCTTCGCGTTGGTTAGACATAGGTCTATTAGATCATCAAATTGTCTCCATGTAAATCTTCTACTCGTTGTTTTTATTCCAAAAATTAATTGCGTATTTTTAACTAATTACGTTTATTTAAAAAAAACGCAATTACTTTTTCGGCCACGATTATTATATATTTTTATTAGATTCTCCGACTGTCATATCGCATATTTTTCTCCGCGGTATATTTTCTCCTTCGTTTCCATACACGTGTTCTCGTATATATAAGCCACGTTATAAATACGTATATACAGAGAAGGCAGGGCACCGTCGTGCGCCAAATTGCTTTCACTTTTACGATCCGAGAGAGGCGCACCGATGCCCCCCCAAGATCGGCGGCACGGTGTAACGAGAGAGGCGCCTGCGGAAGGTTTATGTCTGTATCCGTGGGTGTCCCGTTGTGCTTGTGTCCGTGTTTCTTTTATACTCACGCTCGTTCTTACAAAAACAACGAAGAGAGGGAGAGAATTCATTCTAGTTTTATACACCCCACTCCTATTCACCCTTCTCCTCTCTCTCTCTCTCTCTCTCTCTCTCTCTCTCTCTCTCTCTCTCTCCATCTCAAGGTATTTTTCGGATCATTTATCATTCGACACAATGCCGCGCGGTGATCGAACGATAATCGAATCTAATTATTTAATCCAACGTAGTACTTCTCGCTTAAGCGCTATTGAATGAAATTTTTTTTTAAATCATCCGACTCGATGCGTCTGAGAGAAAGAAATACGATATCAAAATCTTATCCACCTAAACGTTCATTCTCGTTATTTAATGATTTTTGTTATCATTGTTATTTTTAACAAATTTTTCTTAAGACACGAATTATTTTTCGAACCGAGACGAGTATTTTTTTGTCGTTTTGTTTGTTAACGTAAAAATGTCACAGGTGGTATATGGCGCGTCTTATACGGGCGGTTCACTACCTACCGGCGATATATATTTTCGCTCCTATATACAGGTATGGCGTGTGTGCTACTTTCGTGTCGCGTCTCTCTTTCACTCGCGGGCGCACCACGTTTGCCTCTTACTCTCCCGTGTCTCGCGCGAAACAACGTCCAGCGACCATAAGGGTGTGTCACTTTCCGTTCGTGCAAGGATACACAGGCGAGATTCTACGTGTGGGCTTCGTTCGTATTATCCCCCGTCTCGCTTACGTTTGCGCGAGCTTCGCACTTAACACGAAGATTTAAAAAAAAGTACGAAAAAATCGAAAAATTGAAGAAAAAAAATACAAAAAAAATATTGTAATCGCCTTTGAACTTCGAAATGTCCCTGCGACAATTATAATTCGTCCGGTCGGGTGTTAAGGCTTCTTAAAATAACAAGCTTTCTCGAAACAAGTCCTGGAATTGACGTAGATTTGTTGCTCGCCTCCTGCTCTTCCCTCCCTTCCTCCCTCTTTCGAAATCTCGAATTCCTTAGAGAGATCCTCTCGGTTCGGATTATAGACGTTGATTTGTTTTCTTCTTCCTCGCGTTATCCTCCCTAGTTTATACTGGAAAACATCTCCTTTCCGCGACAAATGTCGTTTCTCTATGCTAATTTGCGTTTTTGTTTTTTATTTATTTTATTGTATTTTTTTTCGGGCCGAGTCGTAAAGTGGCGAAAGAACGAGAATTCTGACCGAGTGATAATCTTTATTTTCCGCGAGAGGGACGAAATTGACGGTGGAATTTTCAACGACTCTTATATACCGAATATACGTAGGCGCTAGTCGTTAGAAGCTGAGAGAAAGGTTTTCTGTCTAGTTAAGATGTTTTTTAACATTTTTTTTTTCTCATTCTTTTGTTGTTCGCGAGACACTGTGGGAATGTCACCTTGCTAAGGACGCGAATATCACGTTGCACACCGGATATGCGGGGACTTGATTCATCTTAAATTATCCTCTCAAATTATAGTCGTGGAATTAACGAATGAAAAAGAAAAAAAAACAGATAAAAAACAAAAGTAATATACAAAACATATATCGCCGGATTTACGCGCGAGAGGGAAATAACGCATTTACCGGAGTGGCCCTCGTTTGGCATTGGTCGCGTCCGGGGCCGATTAAGATTACGACCTTGGTAAGTTGCAGCTATAACGATTATACCGTCTCGCGTTCATCCTTACCTCTCCCACCATCACTCTCTCGAAATAACTCGGTCAATTATTTTACCACCTACGCGACGAGCCAATTAATTTTCAATGTCGTTACGAAATCAATAATCGTCGCGAGCTTCGTAGATACGGCTCTCCCGTTACTCGATTCAATAATTTTTCCATTTTTTTCTTTTAAATATCTCGAATTAATTTTCTTTTTCACTCACCAGAATAACGAGAAAGCGGGAATCCATTTTATTTCATAAAAATCTCGAAGCTTAATTACTCGCCGGTCATCGAAACAATTTCTTTAATTTTTGTGTAAAAAAGAAAATTTTCGTTGCACTTTTGGGAGAAAGAAGTCGCGCGCACGTTTTCTTTTTTTTTTTTTTTTTCTTTTTTTCGGAATTCTTCGAGGATAGTCTATGACGGTTCGACACTGTTCGATCGGAAGGCGCGATTGAAACTGATCGAGAGATTCTCGGTCAATGAGAGTTGTCCTGCCTTGGCGTGGTTAAACGTAAAACTCAGGGCAGGAGAGGGCGAGAGAGCGAACCGACACTGGGCGCCTCGCGAATCGCATAAAACGCGTATGGACCGCCAGTAAAGCAACCGTGAATAAGATAAACGTGTGTATATGTGTGATATATAACAGGCGCGAGTTCTTTTACGGGGGCCGATAAGTTGGCAGGGCAGGAGAGCAGCAAAAGCAGAACTTACCTAAGCCTTCGTCGACGACGTCGCGAGGTCTCGACGCCTTCGCGATTTTCTCCTTCTCCGACTCCCTCATGAAATCGAATCGATATGTAATAGCCCCGGGACTGAGAAAAAGAAAAATTATTCCAGGACTTTGATGTATTATCGATCTAGCTAATGTTTCAGATCGAGAGATATTCGCTGGACACGAGGAAGGTCGTTATTTGGTTTAGGCTAATTAATCAAATTCGCGGGATTCGTCGTTTCTCATTAAAAATTATGAAAAAAAAGGATCATAAACAATATATGTAGGAAAAAAGATTTACAGTCGATATCGAGATATTTAGGACCTGTGAGTACGAAATTGATTATTTTTTGCAAAATTTCATAAATTAGTAAAACAAAAATCCAGCGAATCGGATCAGATTGAATGAATTTTTCATCTGTGAAAGTTGTCTTTTTAACCCGAGATCCTCGAACTTGCCCGTGTTTTGCTTCCTGGAGTTTAGCCTACGCCTACATATAGATCGCTATATAAGCGTAGCACAGGTACGAGCGTGCGACGTAAACGTATGAAATATAATAAAAGGGAGGTGCGTTGCACGTATTGAGGGAAAAATCTGAGAAAACCGTAAATGAGGTATCGCACAATGTGACTTCCTTATAGTCCGAGTATCTCTCATCGTCGTATCATTTTTCTAAACACCTTCGCAAAATCGAGTTCGTCGACCCCGGTTACCATATACTTCGAAGTTTTGCGAAGGTGGAGAACTAACAAAAACGTTGATGACATGTACGAACGACTATAAAATAACTGTACGTTGGTTATACGGGTTTTCTGTCCCCCAGGGGCAAATTTCAATCGGCTGACAAATCTATGATGCACGAAAAATACAATTGTTCATCGATTAATAATCGTTATAATTATTATCGATAAAACAAAATTATGTGAATTTTTTTTAATTTTCATATTCATTTGAATTTTCATACTTAATTCTGTTCGACGATCCTAAGTAGCAGAGAACGAAAGTCAGGGACTCAAAGAACGGAAGAAAAAAAACCCAAGGCACATTTCGCGGTGTTAACGAGAGGAAACCGAAGAGTGCGAGATAAATGGCTAAATTTGTTTTGTTTTTTCTTCGATTTACCTTCGCCGGAACGTCTACTCCCCGAGTCGTTCTTCTCGTATCGCTCAAAAAGCGATAATTATAGACACTCGGTGCTCCGGAGAAACACCGAATGTAACGAGCTCTCGGAGAATTATTTCGGCTCCGAGTCTACCTATGCAGAGAAGAAATTCCCTGGGGCTCACGTTCCTTCTGCAATCCTCGATCCGTAACCTCGGCGAGGATTTCACGAGTTGCTCGCGATAACCGGCGGCGATTTTACGCTCTTCGGTAGTTTGCTCGTCGAGAATACTCTCGAGACAGAGAGAGAGAGAGAAAGAGAGAGAGAGAGAGAGCTCTTTATTGTTATGCTCACAAATAATATCTTATTTCATACGATAGAACTTAGAAGTTCTTGGCCTTGGAAACATTTGGCCCGGAGTCCATTGACTGCAACCGAGTTTGGGAAATAATATTAACGATCTTAACGAGATAACGATCTTTGAACAAAAAGAAAAGGAAAAATAACGAAAGAGCTTTTAGACCTCGAGGTATTTTCCTCGCCATGGATTTTCGTATAAATAGCGTTTGACAAATGATTTTCTAGCCAGTCGACATCGTCTTCAACTTCCCCGATCGTTCGGTACAAAAACACGATGGTGAGTCGTTTCTTCAATTGAATAAAATTTTGTCCAAAAAATTTTTGCTAATTAATCGTACGATTTTTATAGAAATTTTTCTTACTGTTGGCCTGTACTGTCTTCGCGCGTGCTTATCCACGACCGGACGTGTCGCTCGCTCGATACGAGACGAAATATCGATCGACCGCCGATTTACCGATCGTATCGACCGTCGATAACGGATTACCGGCAGTCGATAATGGCGAACCGGAAGTCAAGAGACAGATCGTAAACGAGTCATCGGACGTAACAATGTTCAAGAGATCAAATTTGACTCGGTCCAAGAATTTTCGCGTTTTTCTTAAGTATCCTCTGTCTCAAGAGGACCTCGAAGCGATCTTCGGACCTGACGTAGAAATAATCTCCGTTATCCAGTCGCTCGAATTTCCGGAAGATATTTACACGGACGATCCAGAGCTACCTATAGTCGAGGATAATTAAACAACTTTTCGTCAAGAATTACGTCTCGACGTATATATATATATATATGTATATTTCTTTTTTTAATGTCAAAATGTAAAATATAAAAATGCTACATTAAATATCGAAGGTATAACGGTCTAAAACGGCAGGGGAAAATTTCGAATCCTCTACCTTAATATCTCTCCTTTCTCTCTCTCTCTCTGTCTCTCTCTCTCTCTCTAATAATATTTTGTTCGTTTGGACGGATAATTGAGTATAATTTGATAAATCGGTTCGATCTCGACCGATTATTAAAATGCGACGAGTTTAGGAAAAAAGAAGTGCTTATTTTTCGCCAAGATTGTGCTGACGTTCGAGACCGACGAGTTCGACAGACACGTTCCACATACGTAAGGCCATTTCCTCGTTTCTCGCTTTGGCCGATGGAGTCCTCGGTGCGCATTCCCTGAATAAGAAAAATAGCGTTTGAGATATTGTTTTTGGAACGATCGACCGATTTATTATTATTGGATTTTCTTTTTATCGATGAAAAGATCGATCGATTTACTTGTAAAACAAGCCAGTTTGCTTGCCCGCTTCCTCGTCAAGTGCGCAATGTAGCGTGGTCTGAGCTCCGAGTTCCGGTGTCTTAACGAACGGCTTCGCTACCGCGCGATACATGGCCGTCGCTCCGCGAAACAGCATCGTGTCCAAGTGTCTTCCAAGCTCCGTCGATATTACACCCGGATGTAACGAGTAAGTCGTGATTCCTTCGATCTCGGCCTCTGCGATGCAATTTTTTTTATCAGGAAAATTTTTATATTTTTAAATAAATGACAAATTAAAGAGAACGAACCTTTCAAACGTCGTGCCAATTCCTTCGTGAATAAAATATTGGCGAGTTTGCTCTGAGCGTATGCCTTGACGGGATTGTACGATTTCTCCAAGTTTATGTCGTTGAAATGAATGTCTCCGACTAAAAAATGAAAATTCGATACGAAGGATTTATCATCGATAATTATTAATTTATTAATTATTAATTAATCAATGAAATTAATTAATTAATCGATAATTAACTTACAGTAATGAGCGTCCGACGAGACGTTGACGATTCTGGCGTTTGGTGCCGAAAGCTTGATTTTCGGTAACAGTAAGAGGGTCAAGACGAAATGACCGAGATGATTCGAGTGTAATTGAAGCTCGAAACCGTCCTCGGTTTTCTCGAACGGGCACATCATAACACCCGCGTTATTTATTAGAATGTGAATATTTGCCTCGGTCTCCAATAAATGTTTCGCGCATTCTCTCACGCTCGCCAGACTCGCGAGATTTAATTTACAAACAACGAGCTCGCCAGGATTACCGTTGAATTGTTCTCTATTTGGTCTGAGACAAAAACAAAATTATGAACAAAAAACATTAGAAAAATTCTACAAATATCCGACGATTAATTATCTTTCATTAATCCGAAAATATTTTATCAATCGTTTGGGCGATAAGATTGGGGAAATCAAAGTTGAACTTTCTTACTTGGACGGCGGGATCGCCTTGATGTCTTCCACTGCCGCGTTCGCCTTTTCAATGTTTCTACAAGCCAAGATTACTCTCGCGCCTGTAAAAAAAACAAACCATTGAGAAATAGAATTAGTCTCAGCTATCGATAATTATGCAACTCTCGTATTTTCCTCGTTGACAGCGTCGTCCATAATTTATTCAAAGTTTCATAAACATCGTTAAAATAGGAATAAAATAAAAACGACGAATGAAAAAAGAAGTGAAAGGAACGAAGATCGAATCATTAACGTTACACAAATTTCGTACAACGGGAATTTGAATATTTCTATGTCCGTTTTGTTCGAGGAACTTAGTGCAGTCGATTAAGGAACAAAATTCTTTCGCCACGCTCGTGGGAACGAGGGAAAATTTTTACAGATGACAGATTCCATTGTCGGGCGTGAGTAACGGGGCCCCGATAGAAAGTAGGCGTCGGTACTTTTTTGCACTCGTCGCGACTTTGGCACCCATCGTACAATTTAGACCTCGATAATTCGAACATCCTGCACTATCTTGGCTAAGTCACAAAATACCAAGTTTTTTTTATCGTTCATGAATATGCAGGGGGAAAAAACAGTGCGGAACTCATTTGTCTCACGTCGAATATTATTTCTCCAGTTGCTTTCAGTCCTCTTGGCAACAAAACAAAATATATAAAAAAATTATATATATAATTGACCTCGTACCAGGTGGAAATAACTTCTGCGCGATGTAACGCACAGCTCGCGTTACATTTTACCATGCGTGCACATTAGTTATAATTAGGCTTGAATTCATTTGAATCGGCTCGTTAAAAAATTCATCGTAAAAAAACGAGCTCGGATTTTCTTAATTAAAAAAGAAATGATAAATTATACAAAATTGTAAATATGGAATATTTCATTTTAATATTTGTGAGAATATGTAGAAATACCGATGAATTGTGAAATAATGACAGGCTGACGAGAATTACGTGCGATATGTTTTTTTTCTAACGATAATCGTTATAATAAAAATAATAATAATTTTACCTCGTCTGTAAAGATCTCTGGCAGTTTCCTTGCCGATCCCAGTGTTGGCACCGGTTATCACGACTGTTTTACCGACGAGACGAATTTTGGAAGTGCACGTACGACTAAAAGGCCACATTTTCTCGTTTCACCAAATACGTTAAATTATTTATTACAAAAATTAGTTTTTATTTTCTTGAAAAATATGTGCAACGAATAAAAGTCAATTCGACGAGCATAAGCGTTAGCCCCGTTCTATATCCAGTTCGCCAAGGCACTGGCGGTCGGGGCCAGCATCGATCGTGGCAACCCGCGATGATGCTGCATAACTGGCAAGGTACCGTTATCAGAAATCGAGCGAGTGGGAGGCGAAAGGGAAAATCTACTAGAGCCAGATATCTTACGAGTCTCTCGTCCCTTCTCTTCTCTCCACCAATTATTAAAGAGAAGTTTAAACAAAAATAAGAAAGAAAAATCGTCGTAAAATACAATTTTTTTTTTTCTTATTTTTCATAAAATGTAAAAAAACTTTGCCCAACAAATAAATTAATATTACCGAATCTGCATTAAAAATCATGTTTTTAAATTAATTTATTTTATTTTATATTGTTTATTTATTTTCGAAATTTGTTATTGTTTTTAACAATTTTAACGATCATTGGACTTTTTTCAAAAATTCGTCTCGGTTCAAGCTTTAAAAAAAGTTGAGAATAGCGACGAGGTGTTACTTCATCCGCTATCAAAGTTCTCTTTTCTCTCTTGTATCAAGTGTTCGGATCAAATAAATGCGCAGTAAGGCGGACGAAAAAATACATCATATTGAAATTCTATCGTCGAAGTTATCCGTCACGGGACTGTATAAACTCTCATTTCTTTCGTCGCCCGGCTGGCGAACGACGCGCCAGTTCGATTCTCTTTGTACGTCCGAACTTTAGAATTTTTATTCGTCGGTCTCGCGTTTCTCGCTCGGTCAAAAATCCAAGTTCTTTTCGTTGTCTTCCACGGGCTTTCGTCTCGTTCTTTTCTCCTCCGTCTACCCGGCGTCTCTCGTCGTTCGTCCTTTTTCTTTTTACCGAACGACCGCGAAGCGACGACGAGAAAGTTTGCATCGTCATGTATCCCCGCTTGTGTCTCATGAATTTTGGGCGAAACGGGGTTCGACTGTGCCATTCCAGTACCGCGGAGGTAGCGCGTCCCTTCGAAGATATTCCTGGCCCAAGGCCTTTGCCGCTTGTGGGAACTTTGTATAAATATCTTCCGTACATTGGTAAAGTTTAATTTTTATTATTTCTGTTTACTTTATTATTTTGGAAATTAAATGGATGGAAAATTAAATTTTCGAAACAATAGTAGCGTGCAATTTTTTCGTTTAGAGGATTTAATTGATGTTGGATTATTTTAATTAAATTTTATTAATCACAGGCGAATATAGTTTGGAAAGATTACATAGAACGGGGGCAAAAAAGCTCGCAGAGTACGGACCTCTTGTGAGAGAGGAAATAGTACCTGGTGTCTTCACAGTTTGGGCCTTCAAGCCTGAAGATATTGCGGAGGTTTTTAAATCGGAAGTAGGTCATCATCCTGAGAGACGAAGTCATTTGGCTCTTCTCAAATATCGAAAAGATAGAAGCGATGTGTATAATACAGGAGGACTTTTACCCACGTGAGTAATTATTTACAATTATTGGATTATATGTCTTCTTGTTTTTTGATCGAAGCTATTTTTTTTAGAAACGGACCCGAGTGGTGGAGAATTCGGAAAGAATTTCAAAAGGATCTCAGCAAACCTCGCAGTATCGTGAGTTACGTAGAGAATACGGATCGAGTCGTCGGTGAATTCGTCGAGTTATGCGGTCAGAAGAAGCACGAAGATCTCTTGCCATTGTTGTCACGCTTGTTTCTTGAACGTAAGTTTTTTTCACTGTGAAAGTTTTAATCCGTTTGTTCATTATTCAATTATTTTCGCAGTTACTTGTCTCGTTGCATTCGACGTTAGGTTCGATAGTTTCTCGAAGGAGGAAATGAAAAATGACTCACGAAGTTCGAGACTCATCGATGCAGCGCTTGAAACCAACAGTGCAATTTTGAGTCTTGACAATGGACCGAGACTGTGGCGATTTTTCGATACACCGCTGTACAAAAAATTGTGCAAGAGCCAACAATTTATGGAAAAGTAAGAATTCAATATAACTGTGTAGATATTTCAGGCTGATTGTGCGACTCATTAATAATGAAAATGATTTTGTTGCTTTGCAAGAGTCGCGGTTGACATGGTCTCCCGCAAAATAAAAATCTGGGAAAATGGTGAGATCGCAGATAAAGAATCGCTGCTCGAGACTTATTTGAAGAATCCTAATCTCGATAAGAAAGACGTGGTGGGCATGGCGTGCGATATGTTGCTTGCTGGAATAGACACGGTGAGATTAAAATCTTTCACTTTGAAGAAGAAGGTAAATTCTCTTTCTTGACGAATTTTCTTTGCCAAATCGTTACAGACGTCATACACCGTTTCCTTCGCTCTCTATCATCTCGGTTGCAATCTCGACGCTCAAGAAAATTTGCATCGCGAAGCTTTGACATTATTGCCAAACGAGGACGATCCTGTGACTTCGAAGACTTTGAGAGAAGCGAGTTACACGAAAGCGGCGATTAAAGAAACTTTTCGATTGAATCCAATTTCCGTGGGAGTCGGACGTATCATGAAGACCGATGCGATTCTCAGCGGCTATCGCGTTCCCAAGGGTGTAAGAATTTTTTACAAAACAGTTATTTTTTTAAATACCATTTGAATGAAAATCATAAAATATAGCGTCAGGCTGTAATGCAAAATTGTACGATAGACTGTGGTAGTCACGCAAAATCAAGTAACTTGTCGTCTGGCCGAGCACTTTCCGGAGCCCGAGTCTTATCAGCCGGAACGATGGCTGCGAGACGAGGATAGGAGTAATAAAAAAAAGCCCGTCAATCCTTATCTCGTTCTGCCTTTTGGGCACGGTACGAGATCGTGCATAGCAAGAAGATTAGCCGAGCAAAATATGCACGTAGTCTTGCTCAAGGTATAGTTTGTCTTTCGAAATAACTAGAAACACGATATTTAAACGAATTTCTCATAATTCTCTCTCGTTTAGTTGTGTCGAAAATACAAGTTTACGTGGGAGGGAGGAAAACTCGACAGTCGATCGTTGCTGATCAACAAGCCGGATGGGCCAGTCGATCTTCGTTTCGAACGCAGAAAATAAATAAGGGAAGCGTGGACAGTGTTCGTCGCTGTGAAAAATTCTTTTTATTACAATCAGCGAAGAACAATTGACTTTGCGATACGAGATAAAATAAAAATGCGAGAATACAAGAATCGCAAAGTACTTTCTTCTTTCTTCAAAACAGGGAAAGCGAGGATTTAATTGTAAGTCATGTATTTCGGGGTTGCCGAGAATTTCGCGTACGACTTTATGACCTTGTTAACGGCCTCGAGGAAATCTTTCTCAGTCGCTACTTTGCGTCTCGCTCGAATAGCGAACATACCAGCTTCCGTGCATACCGAGCGTATTTCCGCTCCGGTGCTGTTCGGACAGAGACGAGCGAGAAGCTCGAATCTTATGTCACGTTCGACGCTCATCGGGCGCGCGTGAATCTTGAATATGTGTGTACGGCCTTCGAGATCCGGCAGACCGAATTCGACTTTTCTGTCGAGACGTCCGGGTCGCATGAGCGCCGGATCGAGTGTGTCGGGTCTGTTGGTTGCCATCAACACTTTGATGTTTCCACGCGGATCGAATCTGAAAATTCAAGAATTTTCCATTATTTGTTGCCGTTGGTTAATATTTACGAATTTGTTATTCATTTTCTTTAGTTACCCGTCCAATTGGTTAATTAGTTCCAGCATCGTCCGCTGAACTTCATTGTCGCCACCAGCGCCGTCGTCGAATCTCGCACCACCAATGGCATCGATCTCGTCGAAGAATATCAAACATGCCTTCTTGCTACGCGCCATTTCGAACAATTCTCTCACCATTCTGGCACCCTGAGATCGACATAGATAAGATTAGGGGTGGTTTTTTTACGTACCTATCGGAGCATGAATATTCGAGCGTAAGTATAACCGAACCTCGCCAACGTATTTTTGGACCAATTCTGATCCAATTACTCGAATGAAACAAGCGTCGGTTCTATTTGCAACTGCCCGTGCGCACAATGTTTTGCCAGTTCCTGGAGGTCCGAAAAGTAAAACGCCTTTTGGCGGCTCGATACCAAGACTCACAAATTTCTCAGGCTGTAAAAATGAATTCGACGATTTTAGAGATTTCCACGTACGACGTATTACTCAAAACCAAAGTCACTCACGTGCAAGAGAGGAGTCTCAACGACTTCTCGGAGTTTCTCAATTTGTTCCTTACAACCTCCGACGTCGCTATAAGTTACATCGGGTTTTTCCTCCACTTGCATCATCGTAACGATAGAATCGATTTTAGGCGGCAGAGGAATATGTATCTGATACTTGTTGCGATCAACACCGACCCTCATACCCTCTTCGATATCGGTAGGAGCAACGGAGTCGGCCAGGTCGACGACGAATTTAGCGAATTGCTTGACGTTTATGATGTATTTGGGATCGTCGGAATCGGCGTTTATTATTTTTGTACAACGAGCGACCTGGAGCGGCTGCTCATTCTGAAGCGTTTGCTTATCCGCTGCGAGATCCCACAAAGCCGGAGGCGCCAAACCCGTGTCGGATTCCTTAATGCCCGTTAGTTCATTGACTCGTTTTATGATCGTTTGAATGTCTTCCTCAACTGTCTTGATAGTCTTTGTGTATTGTCCCTGGCCCTGATTAGATTCGTAAAGAAAAACTTCAAATTTTCCAATTGCTCTATTGCAATGAGATTAAATATACTTCACGATCAACGATTGAAGCGTAAAGGTTTGATTAGGTATGTAGTGGCATTATTTTATCGATGAATTATCTCAAACTTACATAAATTTTGAGCAGAGCGATGTCACCCTCGTCGAGAGCTGGAATTAGCCGAAATATTATTATAAAAAAATCTTGAGCGTTGCAGTAAAATATGGGACGTGAGGGTTGTAACGTCAAATTCCATCACAAAGCAATTGAATATGTCACAAACTCACATTTTATTTCCTTCTCCTCTTTGTCCTCCTCGTCTTTCACTTTCCTCATATCGTCTCCCAGATGATCCGGCATTGTGCTTCGATAATTGTAACAATTAATTAACGTTAATACGAGCTACGCTAGCTCGACAAAGTAATACTCGTTTTTGTTGGTTATGTTGCGTTCCGATTACAAGCGAGAATTCGGCCAGAGACGAGCACAGAGGGGTGACTAGACGGCGATGCCGGGAGCTAACGCCGCCACGCGGCAACTTGCGTAACTAATGTTTATGGCGCTAATACAGCCGCAAATTTGAATCGTTTCGAACGTCGTAATTAATTCAAATAATTTTCAAAAGTCGTCAACAATGAAACGATCGACTTGAAAAATATTGTATTCATAATTTTGGATCGCAATCGACGTAATAGTCTTAAAATTCACAGTTCCTTGCTGTTTATACGCGAAACGCAGCAAATTAAAAATTGTTGCTGTAAAAAATCAAGACAAAAAAACAGAAATATTGTTGCACAAGAATAAATACCATCTGTGGTATTTCGTTTCTTTCAAACGTCAATTTGAAATGCGCCCATCATGCGATAATGCGAAAATACGCGAGAAGGAAAGCCCTCCTCAGACGCCGGGGGTTGCCTAACCTTTAAAAATATATCTATAGCGTACCCACCGCCTACGTCTTCGAAGGAACACAATATCGTCTCGAGTCCTTGACCGGCATATGAAAAAAAATATGCCCACTATAACGGAGGATACCGGGATGCGTAGAGCACTTTCACCTTCCCGGCCCGCCCTATTCCACTTGCGGTATGTCTTGGCTAGCGATCGCGGAATCCTCGACAAAAACCATTGTTTCCATTTAATGTTTACGTCGTGAACGGGCAATCGCTCAATTTTCATCAGTACAAATCTCGACGAAATTAAATCAACCGACGACAATGCGAAATTGAAAATACTTTCACTCGTTCCATCTCGAGACAATAATTTTTTCATCAGACAGATAAATATTAAACGGTAATTATTCACTTCCGGTTGCTCGAACAACAAAAAATCGAATCTATCGACATATAACGTGTAACGATAAAATTCATAATTCGGTAGTTGCATCGGTTTTTTCCTATTCACGGTTGACTCGCTATCGAGTGAAAAAGTCAGTGTGGGCAGGCCCCGTTTGCCACTCGATAGAGCCGTATAAGGTGCGGTGTTTCCACAATCGTTGTAAGCCGGCATACCAAACCGTGAGATATCGTGCAGTCTATCCCTCCGGGCGATCTACACAATCCATTGTTCCTCCCTTGGCCAAATCGCGTTCGTTGCAAAAAAAAGAGAAAAAAACACAACGGTAAAAGAGACGAAGTAGAGAGAACAAGAAAAGAAGACATAAAAGAAACGAGGAGAGAAATAAAAAGATGAACCGAGGTAAGAAAAAAAAGAAAGAAAGAAGTACTTAAAAAGGGGAGTACTCCGATCGTTTCTTACAATTCTACCGATAGGATCGTAACGAGAATAATAATAGAGGCACATAGGCGTGGATTATACGCACATCAGTCTGACATTTGACGCGAGGAATAAAAGACGGATCTTCCATCGAGCCTTCCAAATTACTTTGTATTCACTTTTTTTTATATCGAGATTTAGCCAAACCCTCCACCTCCACCCCCTCGAGTATTCTCTCTTTTTCTTCTGATCAATTTTTCGAACCGCTCTATTAATCCATGTGACGTAACCGCGAGAGGTCCACGTCGAAATATAAAAGAGAGGCGTGAAAAGAGTACCTATTATATATACATATATATATATACATATAATATATAAATATCTACATAATGAAACCCAGTTCTCGCCGTTTCGTCTCTGCAGACTCCGGGGTACAAGGAAGATTGCAAATGCCACTGGCACATCCCCGCGTGTACTTGTACATTCGACGCTTATAACGTGTAGCTAACATAGATACACATATATATATATATATTATATCTATATCTATATATATATATATATATATATATATATATAAATATATAGTTATACGAAAACTTCTCAAGCTCAGAAATCTTGTTACACTGTCACTCGTTCGTTCCTCGGTTCTCGCTCAAAGGCGAAGAAAAGGACGAAAATAAGAAGACAACGCCCGCTACCAGAGACAAAGGGGCCTGCAATGGTATTATTCGTTTACCTTTTCAGGCATCGTAAATTCCTGATTTTCATTACCCAGATAGGATCACCCATATAATTTATCGATGAATAATCACAGCGTGGCTTATCGAGTTGACTCTCGTCTCGCTCTCTCTCTCTCTCTCTCTCTCTCTCTCTCTCTCTCTCTCTCTCTTTCTTTCTTCGCTCTCAATTCTCTTGACAATGTTCTAACAAATGTCGCATTCCTCTCTCTCTCAATTCTGTCGTCGAGTTTGCTAACGATAAACATTATTTATACGGTTCAATGACATTTATCGATATAAATAATTTTTTGTCTTTGTTTTCGATTAAATTCGATTCAAATGACATTTTGATGAATAAATTAATGAAACGAATTAAAAGAAAATACCGATGATAAGATTCTGGTGATAATAATCGTTCGTCTGACATTATACGCCTCTCGAATTCGCGTATCGAAACGAACTTTCCAACAAACCCGATAAATTGTCGAGTCGCGGTTTTAACGGACGCATCGCCGTGACTCACTCGTGTAATTGCCAATCGGGGAAAAAAAGATGGAGATTTTTTCGATCGAACAAAATACCCAGTCGTTTATCAACGGGAGAAGTGGAAATATCGGAGAGAAAAGTAAGTACTCGTTCGATATATCGAGGCGACTACTCCAACGTACGGTTATGCATCTCACAGTCGGTAATATTGCTAATAATAATGAGAGAGGGAAGATGCATGGATCTGACATCAGACCGTGGATTAGAGCTTCGCTTCATAACTCTCGTTATGTCACGTGAGGAATTCTAAATAAATTATTGACCGAGTCAGAAGTTTTGCTCGGTGACTTTTCCCTAAGATTACGCAAAACTCTCGTTCCCTCGGGCCTCGGCATGGTCAGTGGCAACTCTACAACTAAAAATACAAAATCTCTCGATACATATATATAGTAGTGCCGAGAAATATTGTATTATGTATTATAGATTTATTATGGAGCATAATACAGCCTAAGCCATACTTGTCTCTTTAGAATTATATATATATATATATATATATATATATATATATATATATATATCATACCTAAATTCACTTAAGCTTTTTTTCATCACGAAGCCTTTCACACGATCCATAGAGAGATAAATCGCCGACGAATTACTCGCGACACTTTCGAGCGGCGCGAGTGATTTTCACCGTAAATTTCGTACACGCACTATGAAAGCACTCTGACTAATGATCTTACTCGATTTGATTGTGCCTATTATAAGTTGCGGAGTGTAACGTCGATCGTGCGAGTGAAACCTTGCGCCACTCGAAATGTGTTTTTTTTTCTTCTTCAAATCATAGAGACGAGAATCTCGTGAGAATGAATTAGAATCGTCTTTTCAACGTTGTACAATTTTTTTGTTTTGTTTTTTTTTTTTTTTCAAAAAATCTTATCTTCATTTATTATTGATTGATGGCTATATAAATATAGAAGGTTCTTCGAACGTATCGGGTAAAATTCGTTCATCGTGAAATTTCAATCTTACGTAAGTTCACGAGTGCACCAGTGAGAAAAGGTTAAAACGGCGGAAAAGATACGGGGAATGGCGTTTTTGTCATTAAAACTCTGGCAGTTATCTCGTGTATGGGGAAACTGGCCGAAGATACGAGAAGGCAGAGTCTCGAGATGGTTGACTGACTCTCTCTCTCTCTCTCTCTCTCTCTCTCTCTCTCTCTCTCTCTCTCTCTCTCACCGTGTGAGTTAATTCAAAGATCGGAGCGCATTGCCAATCACGTCGTCGCGCGTAGTCCCTCTCGTCTCTCTTCGAGCCCGATGAGACACGAAAGACGAGACGACGATGAGCTAACGAAGAAATTTCTCGGGCGTTTGAACACGTAATCCACACACCTGTGCTAGAGCGACTCGACAATGTCCGCTCGAGTTGCCAGACGATCTAGGAAGCGAATAAATTATACGATGATAATGGAAGAAATTAAAACAACAAACATAAAATAAAAAAATAAAAAAAAGTAGGGTGATATTAATAATTGCGTCATCGCAAGAATTCTGCCCGAGAGTAAAACGATAATTCGATGATTTGCAACAACGACGAGAGGAAGAAACGAAATTCTATAGGAATATTAAAACAATCGATCACATTTTTGTTTTTCTTTCGAATATTTATTTAATTATTAATGAATTAGTTAATTATGTAAAAAACAAAAATACAAACACATGTATATAATAATCACAGGTTAACGGTGCTCCACGTTAAATATATCGATACAAATATATATACATATATGTTTATAAACATATATATATGTATATTTATAAAAATACATCGAGTGTTATTCGTCGATCGCGTTTAAATCTAAATTTACAATTTTTTTGTTCGTCGAAACGATGCGTCGTCGAGGATTTTTTCACGGTTGCCGATTGATCGTAATTTTGTATGAGGTGAGAGAGGAGAGGGATTGAAAGGATCGAGGGACTGTTCGAAGCAATACTGTTTTTTCTTTCTCTTCTTGTTTTCGTGGAATCTTTAAAATCTGCGATAGGGAGTGTTCTGATTATAAGCTGGTCTGTTGTACTGGGGTTGTTGAGGTTGTTGGTAAGAAGGATCGGCGTCGCGAGTCTGAGGAAGAGTCGCGAGAGCACGCTGAATCGCGGCTGGAATTGGGGGTGGGGTCGGCAGATGAGCACCCTCCGCGTGGAAACCGGTCTCGTCGGCGTAATACTCGACCGTTATCGGCGTACCGTCGGGCGCGGTGTACGAGTAACGTCCTTGTACGATCTGTCGATTAAAAAAAAAAGCACGTTTAATAGTTGAAAACAAAATTTACAATAATTCTCTTTTTTTGGGTTAATTAAAGAGAAACTCACCTCGGATTGTCCTTCGGGGGTGGCTTTTGGTGATCCGGTCTCAGACGCGGATATTCCGTTGTCGGTCTCGTAACTCCAGTTGTAAGAGCCATCGGGCGAGGCGTCCTGCTGTTGGCTACGAATCGCTATCACCGGACCGCTGGGACTGACGAGATAATTTAACGCGTTTATTAATATTGTATTTTTTTATTTTTAAAATTAAAAAAAAAAATTTTTATTAAAAAAGATCGACCGACGAAAAATTAAAAAACATACTTGTACTGGGGTTGAGGGTTGTACTGCGGCTGCGGTGCCGGTTGATACTGAGGTCTCGGTGTCGGCGAGTACGGTCTGGGATTCTGGAATCCCCGGAAATTGCCGAATTGCGCGTACGCACAGCCGATCAAGGCAAAAGTCACGATCTGCGAAAAAAAAAAAACAATTTATCATCGTTACTCGAATATTTATTATTGTTTTCTCCCGCAGAAAATAAAAAATTGCCAATATTCGTGCAAACGACGATGATTAATGAAAAAAAACAATATTGTTAATTATCAACAGAATAATTCCGTTTCGTTCGAAATAACTACGTAGGAACGATATGAAAATCGATCGAAATAACGAAAAATCAATAATTCTCGTTGCGTAATATCGCGTATATCCACATTGCACCACATTTTTTTGTATTTCTTTCATTTTTTGTTTCTATCAAAACGAGAACACTCACTATGAACTTCATGGTACGTCGATGCGATGATATAAGAGCTGATTAAAAAATCAAAATTGTACGTCTTTTGATTTTATTGTAACGTAATGAAATCTTGTTTCGACCGAGAACGATTGGAACGAGTAGAAAATTGTGTCTGGATATAGAGAGGACTGTATTTGGTCAGATCGTATCTGCATCTCGAAGAAGAACGGTCCCGGCATTTATACGAAAAACTCGGGATTCTCCCGCCCTCGCCTCCTCCCTGTTTCATCTCTCTCTCCCTTTCCATTCTCTCGTTTTATGCCGGGGCATCGGGCTGACTCGTGTGAGTGTACCTCGGTTGCGATTGTGTCGCGGTCGCTTTGCTCATCTCACGGATTTTCCATCTCGCTCGAGTCTCCTCGTTCCTCGCGATCTCTTGCATCAATGAGTCGAGAAACTATCCAGGACGTGCGAGCGTCTGTCTCTCTGTCTCTGTGTGTGTGTGCTCACGTTCACCTTCTTGTAAATGTGTCGGATATTTTTGCGAGCACGAGAGGCTGATAGTTATACCCCACCCCCTACCCCCGTCTCGTACAGGTATGTGTAATGGCAGGTCAAAAGGTAGAGTAATTGGCCGACCCAAGTTCTCACAAGAGGAACACAGTCATTGGCACGGTATCCTCTCGTTGCATCGAGATGATCGAAGCACCGTTCGTTCGTACGGTGGCCAATGACTGTGCCATTGAGGCTGCGATGCATCATCATCGAGGTAATGTCACAGTCATTGGCCAGGCTGCATCCCTCTCCGTTCAAAGTCAATCGAAGTGCTCGTCGCTCGCACGGCGGCCAATGACTCTATCGAGTATTTAACGACCGTGCCAATAACTGTCGCATCCCTATGTGAGACGAGTCTCGCGATTCTGCGAGAGGACGAAACGACTCCGAGCTCGCTAATACCTCGTCACTCAACGTTCGAAGGTGTCTAATGTATGGAATATTATCGCTAGGAACTATGTCAGATCGTCGTGCGGTCTCGACGCAGCGAGAGAGAGAATGAATGACACACGGATTCTCGAATTGACGTTTATAAATGTCTATAGGTATATGTGGAAAATGCGACGTACTTCTATAGAACGGCTTGGGTTAAGGAGAAATATTAGTCCAGATTGAGTAGGTGGTCATACCGACGTTGCCTTATGACTAAAATGTCACGAGTTTCGGCGATGAAATAATACAAACTGCACCTTTCGTTTGGCTTGTTTTTTCTTTTTTTTTCTTTCTCTCTCGCTTTCGCTCTTTGGAATGATCATTATTGCTACGGTCATCATATATTAGCTACCCGATCTCCGGCGGCACGAAGAATACACAATGTTGCGGATGTTGCACTCGCGCATGTTGCACCGCACACTTTTGTTTCGTCATCCTGATCCAGAGGGTATATTTTACATCGATTGTTCCTTTTGATATTCGATGTCGCTCCACTGGTTACGATGCCAGTCGTGAACGAGAAAACAAAACAAAACAAAAAAGGAAAAGAAAAGAAATGAATTTTATCGGGATTAAATAAATTTCGAGATAATCGTTCGTATATAAGATTACGATCTTCGAGGATCGTTTAAGATTAATAAATGGAGGATAATTTATGTCTGTAAATAGAAGAATTTTGCATGGGTCGTAGATCAATCGTTCGAACGAAATATGCTTCGTCCAGTTGAAACAAAACCACTGTTATCGGAAAGAAAGAAAAAATTGTATATATTAGGGAGAATCAAAGCACGTTCGACGTCGAGAAATTAATCGAAATCAATTAAAAATTCATCTCGACCTTTTCTTTCAACGTTTAATGCATCCCGTGATTTATTCGACGAACGTCGTGTCTTTGTCCTCGCCGATTCGGTAGTCGGAAAGTGCTGGCCGTCCTCGGAGATTGCTGTTCATCAAGAGAAAGAGAGAGAGAAACGCGATGTTCGTAACTCATCAGTATTCAAGATATGAAACACGAGCTTGGTAGATTTATTATTTTGGCCTGACCGCGATGAATGAGTTTTTTTACGTTTATACATATATATAAATATATAGTTGTAGTCAAGGATACGACAGAAGATACCGATCGAGTCGGGAAACCTTTTCGAAAAAACCATTAAAAGGCGAGATACAATGTGCAATCTCGTCGATCAAAAATACTCGTCGCAAAAAGCATAACAAAAAAATCTTTAATATTAATATATTCGAAGCCTCCCGGTACTCGCGATGAATACGTAGAAAGAGTCGACTTCCGTTTGTGCAATATCGAAAACCGCGCGCGAGGACGAGTCAGGCTCGTCATGCGATACAGCCAATCGACCGAGCGGACGTTTGATCGAGCGATTCTCAATGGATCTCAATTAATCCGTCGTTGTGAAAGAAAAGAAAAAAAGCAGTGAGAGAGAGAGAGAGAGAGAGAGAGAGATACGAGACGTATAATTACAGCATTTAAGCTGATTTTCAAGGGTAATAAATACGTGTACCCGTGTTAAAACAAAATCCTCGCTCACAATCATGCAAATCGTGTTTCTCGTACGCTGCACGAAGAGAATATCCATACGCCGCGTTAATTATTACTAACGAGTGATATCGCGAGACCGAGAATACAGAAGAAGGATTTCTACGTTCTCTCTGTCCTTGGTTAAAAAAAGAAATAACAAGAGAAAAAAAAGGCGACCAAACAACAAAAAAAACTTTATTATTGATTCATCGAGTCTCTTGCCAAATCTCCGATAAATTTGCTCTCGCCACAAATTCGCCCCATTATATCCTCGTCTCTTTCACTTCTTTTCTTTCTTCGACCTCCGTAAATCATCGAGCGTTCAAGAATTATCGTCGCGGTCGCGACTTCGCCAGTAACGAACGTTGCAAAAAAAATCTCCGCGGGACCATCGATCCCCGATCGAATGAGCCAATCGAATATGATTATAAAAGGAAAGATGGAGAGAAAAAAATATAAAGAAAATAAAAAATAATAATAATAATAATAAATATATATATATCTACGACAAAGCGAAAGAAGACGAGTCGAAGACGAAAATTGTTCGCAGGTGTAACGCGATCGTTAAACAGCAGCAGGGTCAGCCTCGTGGCGTTTCTTTTCTAGGCCTCGTTAAAAAATAATAAACTTGATAGAACGTTGCGGCAACCGGGCCACGCTCGATACAAGAGGTAACTCGCGTACTCGTAATACGTATTACACGTTTATATATGTAACGTGTTTTTACACGTCGATATTAAGTACGTGTGTATCGCGTAACGCGAAGACTCGCCTCGATCGTTACGTCATATCGCGATGAGGGACGGAGGGAGTAAACCCTGGCGGTACATCTGACATTTTATAATCGGTTACTTTAATAAACTCATATCTACACTTGTATATATACATCAATATAATATATATATATATATAAATGTATGTATGTAACATTCCTCGTAGAGAATTTACATTCATTTTCTCTCGAATCTGACCGAGTCATCGTTAAACATCCTCCTAAATCACAATTCGTTGTTTCATCGTTAAATACAAATTGAAACGTTACGTCCAATTAATGTTTTCATGCTCGTGCATGATTCGTGATAATTGACTTAATTCGCGTTGTAATAAAAAATAAAAATAAAAAAAATAAAAAAAATTATTCGTTGCGTTAGCTCGAGAGACGAGTTTTCTCGAAGATTTTCACTTCACCTCGCGTCTTCATCGCGAGACGTCTCTCTCTTTTTTCGTTTTCTTTTTCGTAGAAATGATTATGCGTTTTACCAATTGATTCGGATGTGTAAATAAATGGTTGAATAATTTGCTGTTTTCTTGTAACGAAGTTATCGCGTCGATTCGTAATTCAGGCGACGCGGGTCTGGCTTGAGTTACGTGGCGTCGAGATTCTCCTTGGCTCTCGGTACGGTGGGGAACATATAGTCATCTTTCTTTTCTCGTAGAGCGACGAGATTAAAAAAAAAAAGGACAAAAATGCGAGTCTATAAGCTCCGGTACGGGGATGACGAGGCATCCTGACCGGCCTGTCTCACTCAAACCCGGCGTTCCTCTTGCCGTTACGACTAATAAAATCGCGAAGAAAGGTCAGACATCGAGAGTTTAATAAGTGACTCTTCGTGTTGTTCGATTTATCTCGAGGGAGCAAAATTCTCGCGTTTTGCTCCAGCGAGGGGAGGGGGAGCTCGAGTGCATCCTCGTCTCTCGATCTGGAACTCTCTCTCTCTCTCTCTCTCTCGCTCTCGTCTCGCGCATCGCTGGTGTCGTTAAATTTACGATCGATCATTAGTCCCATATGGCAAAAAAAAATAGCTCGACTCGCTCTCTCGCCCTAATTATCGAACGTTTAAAAAAAAACCGAAGAAGATTCGCTCTTCTCGTGATTTATTTTTGATATTCGATATTCAGGATTGGTTTTTTTTTCAATGACTTTTCGATCGATCATATGACGAGTCGTTTTTCGATCGCGTGAAAAAAACAACTGGTAAGTGATCGACGAGAGGGAATTTTTTTTTCTTCCTCCTCGGTGAATCCGTAAACGTTCGGGACATTTTGTGAAAATAAAAGAAGATCGTAAATTGTAGGAAATTATCGAGATTTCGTGCGAAAATAGAGGCCGGGGGTAGAATGAAGTCCGATGATCTTGCGAGGCGGTCGATAATTCTGGTGTCGACCCAGAACAGAGATCATCGCGAGTTCGCGAACGTCGAGTTTATTATTTTCTTTATTTTCTTGATTTTTTCTTAAATTTTTGTACCAACGTATTTTAGTCCTCGTATCGCTTCTGCCTTACGGCCGTTATACCTGTGCAATATCGTCGCTGTGGCCCCAAGCACGTCGAACGACTCGCGTGCGTGCCGCGAAACACCGCGGTGGTTCGCTCGACTCACGTGAACCGTCAATTATCTCATCGATGCAATATACACAAAGATTTACGCTACGAGCCTAAACGTTTATTTTTTTTCTCATTTTTTTATTTTTTTTTATTTTTCTTATTACGTTTACATTCCGAGTAGTTAGCGAGAGAGTCAGGACGAGCGAGTAATACACAGCTATAGTACGAGAGGAGTCGCTCGACGCGTTTCTCGAACAAAAATCTCCAATCGCGAATCGATTAATACAAAATTAATCAAAATTAATTATCAACGAGTAATTAACGTTAATTATAAATCGTCGATGAGGAAAACAAAAAAAAAACGACGGATATTAAAAAAAAGAAAGAAGAAAGAATAACATGCGTGACTCTAGTTCGTTTATTGTCGATCGCGTGGTCGAAAAAATACGCCTTGACCAAAATGTCTCTCGTCCGTAACCGTTAAAAGCGTTATAAAAGAGAAGCACACTCCGGTGCGTGTCTCTTTTCTCTCCCAGCGGTCAAGAGACTCTCGCACCGATTGTATGCAAAATATATATTATTTCGTGAACCCCGCCTCTCTGACATCTATAAAAAAGAAGAAGAAGAAGAAGAAAAAACATAAATAAAAAAACAAGCAAAAAGAATTTTAAAAAACGTAGAAGAAAAAAACAAAAGCCCGAAGGAATGATACGAGCGTTCTTTTCGTGTATTTATCGCGAGATCTCGCACCTCTCGCGTCTCGCAATAAAATCATCGAGATGGAAAGTGCAAGTGGAGCCCTCTCTCGCTGAGAATACAGAAGCGAGAACGTGATCGTGTTGACCCTGCGAGAGTTAGAGGGGGAGGATGGGAGACGACCGGGAAATTTTACGCATGACCCACTGTCGTTGATTCGACGTTCTTTTCTTCTTTTTCTTCATCCTGAATGGATTCTGTATATGTGTTTGTCTGTTTTTTCCTTCCTTTCTTTTCTTTCTTTCCTTCTTTCTCTACCTTTGTGCCGGGCACTTACAATCGGCTATTAATTGTCAAACGTTTCGATTGTCCGATATTCGTGATGCGCATCAATAATGAAACGCTCGTGAGAACTATTCTTCGAGTCATCCTCATTGTATTATATATATATACTATATATATATTGCTGAGGAATTACGGTATCTAATACAAATGCCAAATACCCATAGCGACCATTGTGTGTGCTTATAGACGATTATTATCTCACAGATTTCGTCTCTCTCTTTCTCTCTCTCACCCTCGAGTCGTTCGCCCGTGTGGAACACCCATACCGAGTTTCTGTACCTTATGGTATCACAACAATAATTCACCGAGATCGGCCAGTTGTTTCATCGTACATCCTCGTTTGTCAAAATGATTAATGTCGATAGAAATTTGCGTATGAAAAAATTTGCGATTATTCATCAAAAGCGATCGCTATAAAGCCGGACCTTCGTATCGTTACGAATGATATTGAAATATCGCAAATTTTTTTTTATCCTCGTCGTTAATCACACTCGATCTATCCAAATTTTATATCCTTAAGAAAAAAAAAAAAGAAAAAGGAAGAAGCCAAGTGGATAAAATTCTAATCGTCTCTAATAAATTTTTGTCAATTTTGATTATATTTTGTTTGTTTGTTTGTATTTTTCGTTGCGAGCTGTTTCAAAGATGTTGAAAAATTGATATCGAAGCGACGATCGAGACACGACGGTCATCTCGTTTCGATGGGAGGAACCACGCGTGTTATCTCCTCCGTTCGAGAGCCAAATCGAGAGTTCTGACTCGCGGCAACGCCGAAGATGAGCCTCGTTTTTCGGTGACGCAACGAGACAGCCCGTGTGTCGTATATAACGCGAAACAACTTATGATTTGCTTTCACCGAGGAGCTCACCTTTACCGTGATATTACGATTACCATTAACATTCATCCGACTGGCATTTCGAGCGTTTTCTTACCTAAAATTTTCGTGCCGGCTTCTGGGATTATTCGCACGCGCTCGTCCCTTCTTCTTATTATCCGATAGACCAATAACGTGTAGTGCCACACTCTCAACGTGTCATAATATATTATTAGATAACGCGTCCATCGTATCGATATATAATCAAGAGATTGTAATTAGAGTTCGATACCTGTATCGTTGTGAATAAATTATATGTACCAGGGAGATAATTGTGGTATATTCTTATCGTTAACACGACCGAGATTTCTTCGTTATACGTATCGACGTATGAAAACTCGTATTCGCGATTAATTTCACCATTCGATACACACGATCAGACACAGGCCCATTAAACGTCGATTTAATAATCCTTGGCCTGGGAATTCTTCACACGTTCGTTGTTTGCTCAAAGAGCAAACGCTTAATTGAAAAAGGCAGGCGTAGGAATAAACACAAAAAAACGTAAACAAGAGTGGGTTTGGATCGTTCATTAATTTATTATCGTCATACGTATATAATATATATATATTTAGTAAGTAAATAAAATTGTATGTGAAGATAGAAAATTACGAATCGATGTAACGACCGTATAAATCGCGACAACTTGGTGATTCGTATTAGAGGAAATAAGAAAAAAGAAAGAAAATTTATATCAAGAACGTCGTATTTGCTTCGCGCTTTATAATCTCTCGTTTTATTTTGTATTGCTCTTTTCGAAAATGCATACACCATAATTCCGATACATCTTCGCACCTGTCTAACATCCCGCGCCGATGTAATTTTACGAAAGTAGGCGGTAGGCGTGTTTATGAAAAAAAAAAAACAAGAAATAAAAAAGAATTCCATGCGCTGGCGGATGAGAAGGAGAGAGAGAGAGACAGACAGAGAGAGTGAGAAAGAGGAAGGGGGGATAGGATGTACCGCGTGGGAATCTTTGAAATATGATGCAAAGCTCTCGATGTTCGAAGGGAGAGGTTGCGTTTAGCATACGCGATGACATTAGAGAGAAAGACGGAGAAGAGACGTCGAGAAAAACAAAAAAAAAAACAAATAAAATACAATTATTGACGATGATTAAAAAAAAAAAAAAAAAAAAAATCGCGCCAACACGATGAGAAAAAAAGAAGCTATGTTAAAGTATTATTATTATTATTATTATTATCATTTAAAGATAAAAGAAAACTCCGTTAAATCTACAATTCGGTGGAACTGGCACTATATATTATATAAATATATGAATACCAAAAAGTGGATAATCGTGGTCCTGCGTTTCGTTCGCCCGATCGAAACTCGACAATTTTTTCTCCTCTTCATTTCTTCTCTCGTTCATTTTAGCGAGACGGGCTTTTCTTTACAATTCTTTTTTCTGTTCAATCGCTCGCGCAAATTGTTTTCGTCGGGCCCGCACAGTCAGTCAGTCCGGTTGGTGGGTCAAGTCCGCGCCGGGGGTATGCGTTATTCTTCTTGTTGCCGTTGCCGTTGATATTTTTTCTGTTCTCTTTGCTTTCGTTCGGCTTTTATCTAATACCTCCTGTAAGGCTGACCCGACTGATCCTCCTCAGGATGAGCGGCGTTGTAGGCCAAGGCTCGCTGTATCGCGGCTGGAATTGGCGGTGGTGTCGGGAGATGTGCACCGGCGGCCAGATAGCCGTTCTCGTCCGCGGTATAAGTCACGTGTATCGGCGTACCGTCAGGCGCGGTATAGCTGTATTGGCCCCTCACGACTTCCGCCTGTCCGAGACCGCCGAGATTCTTCGGCGAGCCCTGCTCCGCCACGGATATCCCATTCTCCGTGTCGTAACTGCGGCAATAATTATACGTCGTTAGTCATCGGCGATCGTGTGATGTATATATATATATATATATATATATATAGAGAGAGAGAGAGAGAGAGAGGAAAACTTGCATTATTTTAAGAGACCTCGTTTTTATTTTTATTATTTTAGGCTTTTATACTTTAGGCTTTTTTTGTCTTAATTTTTTATGTAATTTTTTTCGATTGAAAGTCTATGCTGTTTTTTTTTCTTCTTTTGGTAATGGAATTTTATAGAAAATAACGACGATTGCGCGATCGTTTTATAGCCATCGGTTAAATTTCGTTGGTAAGGCGAGAGAGAGAGAGAGAGAGAGAGAGGAGGATTTTTGTCATTGGCGGTCAAACGTCGATTTTCGGTGAAAGTTTATTTTTCCTATGTCGAGACACTTTACTTGGTGCGAGATATCGAATCGATTTTTTTTATCGAACGACGTTTTTAAAAAAAAAGGAAATACATTCGTATACGTAAAATCGTCGTCGAACTATTTAACAACTAGTCGTGAAAATAGCTCGACTTTGCTCGACTTGACATTATGCATTCGAGAACAGTTCATAAAAAATAGAAAAAGAAGAAAAAAAAATAACGAACACCCGGCAACGGTTCGTAAATAGCAAAACGTTCAGCCTTCTCAACTACATAATGAGAAGTTGAGACGTAAGAAGCAAAAAGAACGAACGAAAAACCAAAAAAATTCTATCCTATAGCAATATTCGTATCTCTCGTTTACCGTATGAATTATCGAGCTTCGAGAAAAATGACGAATGCACGTTGACAGGCTATCATTAATCGTTTGAACGGAGAGAGGACGAGCAATATGGCAAAAAATTTGAATGCACTTGTCACTTAGGCTTCTCGAAGCTGCCGGGAGCGTACTCGTTATTCAATTATTCAATTTTTCGCGTATTGTCGTATTCGTCTTATTACATATAATATGTATATCTATATATACATAAGTATTGGTATAGCACGTTATATATATATATATATATATAGATGGGTCAATTGTAATCGTCGAATTGCGCAATGACTATTGCCGAGAGAGTTATGGCGATATTACGAGCTCGGTGGCTCGAACCGTACAAACGCGATCGCGCACGCGCACGCGCGATTAACATCAAAGCTAATTATCCACGTTCGTTGTTAAACACGATACGCGCGACTTCGTGAGCTACGACGACGATAGAACTTTATACGATCAACCGCTACACGAGATACGCGAATTGCAACGAAGGAAAAGAACATAATGGAGAGAAGCTCGGGAAAATTTACAACTTGACGTATGTCTCCATATACATACATATATATATATATATATATATATATATATGAATGCGCGTTTGAATTATTCACTGTTTCCTCGTGTATGCGTCGTTTCTTTTTTATACCCGTACGCGTTCATTCAAGAAGTCTCAGCGTGACGACGAGAATTACAAGAGAGAAAAAGAAAAAGGAGAGTCAATCGGGAAAATAATGTGAGCGTCGATCGCGTGTTCCTCTCTTAGCGATAGCTCAATAAATCATTTACACCGCGGGTACGTGTCGTTCGATCGTTCACGCGTCGTTTGTCAGATCGTTCGTCGCTTCGTCATTAATCACGTGAGAAAGTTTAATCCCGTATGCACAAAGTAACGATCGTTTATACGCTAAAGCATATTGATTCTTGGACGAGAGATACTTTGGGTTTAATTAATAGGAAATTAATAAATGAATTAGAACGAAAAAAGAAGAATAAAAAAAATACCTGTAAGCGTAAGATCCATCGGGCGAGGCGTCCTGGGTCTGACGTAAAATCGCGATGTGTCTACCGTAGTAATCGGGATTGTACTGGGGGTTGAACTTGTTGAATTGAGCGTGAGCTAACGTCACGAGTCCCAAAACAGCGATCTGCGTACGCACGTGAAATTCACCGATTTGTATTAATTATTGATTAATTGATTAATTTTAATTTTTTTTTCTTTTTTTTTTACATGTTCAAAGATTTTTTACGAACGAATTTTATTGAAATTCGTTCATAAAAAAATCGTTAATTAATTGAATACGATATCGATCGATAAAAAATTCCATTGGATTAATCAATTCTGCAATATGAATCGAATAAATAATTGTAAAATTTGGAGAAACGATTTGAAAATATGATGAAAATAAGAAAAATCATATCTGGCGCACTTGAACCCTCCGTTAATAAAATTTTTCGTGACACGAGGCAAATACACTCACGATGATCTTCATGTTGGCTCTTCGTTGGAACGATTATAATTATCGACCGTTCGAATCTTCGGCTGAGCGATTAGTCGAGGAAAACTCAAGTTGTTAACGAAGCACGCGAGTGAGACGATTGAGAGTGACGAGTATTGTATTGCCCAGAGGATGGACCCTGTGCGAATTTATAGTGGACCGAGAGAGCTCGGAGCTGGCTTCCTTCTTAGAGGGACAAACGGAGAGGCGTCGACGAAGAGGGAAGGGGGCCATCCCTCCCAGGAGTTAATAAAGGAGGATAGACTTCTTACTGGAAGGATGTACTAAACCTCCATAAATACACACACACATATATATATATATATATATATATATATATATTTATATGACTGTGTATGCAAGTGTATTACATACTCTCGTACGTAATCAAAAGTGGGGTACACACTGCACCGAGGCGGAGCGCCCGATCTCGTACTCGCGGCTGACGAAAGGTGGTAGGGAGTCTGAACGAGTCGGTAATTGGCTGAATTAATAGAACGAAAAAAAAACAAAAAATTCAATCATTTGCACACTCGTCTCAATTTTGTTTTCTCATCGAACGAGTCAATTAACGGATTGATATATTATTGAAAATATATAAATATGATTAATTTATTGTTAATTTAATTCAATGAATTATTTATTTATTTTTAAGATGTTAAGAATTAAGGGTCGTTCGATGACCTACGAATATCACCCGTAATGTTAAAAATCTCCAACTGCAGTTATGTGCGGGTAAAATATGCCCCACAATTCTCGCTATGCATTCGCGAGGCGAATTCACAAACCGGTCATTAAAATCGAGCTAACGTCCCAACCCAACTAAAAGGTTCTCTCTCGACAACCAGAGAGAGAGAGAGAGAGAGAGAGACAGGGAGAGAGAGAGAAAGAGAGAAAGAGAAAGATAGACAAATAGACAGAAAAAGAGAGAAAAACAGATAGAGAGAGAAAGAGAGAAAAACAGATAAAGGGAGAGAGAGATAGAGATGGAGAAGAATCGCTCGAGCCGATCGCACGAGAGGATCCGACACGGATGATCGCAGGGCGTACTCCTTTCACCGCTTCCATCCAGCGAGATCCATATAGCACGCCGACAGATGAACTTTTCTCCCTATATTTTCTCCATCGACTGCCCTGATGATCCTTGCGACATCGTCCTAGGCATAACAGAAGGGGGCTAAATAATTCGATCTCCGAGTTCGCCGCCGTGTCCGACGAATCCAATGATATCGTTCGATCGAACGACGAATAGGCGGCAAATCATATTTATACGAACGAACAAAATTGTGTTTATTTCAATATTGTTACGTTTTTCACAATCGAATTATTCGTTACTTTGATTTTTGTCCTACGGCATTAAATTCATTGGAATTTCTTGTCGCAGAGGTGGTCGATTCAGGTAACATGGGAAATTGTGACGAAGGAGATGAAATCGGGGAGGATATTGTTGGCGAGTTATAGAAGTTGTATAATAATTTGTCGTCACGCCGGTGTTTGCAAAACGGGATAATCAATACGTTGATTTATCGCTTAGACACGAGTTATGCCGTGTGTGGGCTAAATATTATATACGTACGTGTAAATTTGTATGAGAGACAAACCACGAAGGAAGACTATTCAGTCCTATTTTATAACACGGCAATGGAATGAGAGAGAGAGAGAGAGAGAAAGAGAGAGACTCGATCTATCGGACTATCTCTGTCTCTTAATGAAGTCGAGATGCGCGCCCGAGATAGAGAACGTTCGCGGGGCCATTGTGTTCTCCGCGATATGAGGAAAAAAGAAAAAAGATAAAAACAATTCCGAGACACAAGGTCTGCTCTCAGGGAAGTTTATTACTGACGATCATTCGATATCAGACTTCCCCCACCGTCCACCCTCGCAACACTCCCCGCGTCTCTCTCTCTCTCTCTCGCTTCCTGTGCTACCTTTTATACGCGTGTATCAATCCTTCGACTCTTTCTCCTCGCTCAACCGCCCGCGAATATATAAATTCTACAAAACCTGTGGAAATACGAACAATTCAAAGTTGCGAGAGCCCTTCTGTGAAATAAAATTCTCTCTTATCTCTCTCTCTCTTTCTCTCTCTTTCTCGAAGGATCAGTAAATTCCTAGATGTCAAATTCCTAACGGACCGAATCGACTATAAATTGTATTTAAAAAGAATTTTAAAAAAAAAATACTATTTATAGGATAAATAAAAATATCATGATTTTATCGTGATTATTTTTTATTTTTATCATATTTATATTTTAAGAACAGTAACATTATAATGTTCTTTATTTCGCCACAAAGTCCAACGAGAGATCAAAGTGCCCAATAAATCGATGGCGAAGTGCGTTATTTATAAACGAGGACAAAGGTGCGATACGTCATGCGTTTAATACGAGAATGATATCGCTGGATGCTCAACAAAAGATCTCTCTGTCTTTCCATCGGATTGCGTGACATTAAAAAGTGTTCTACAACAGGACGATACGTGTGGCTCTTGTTGCATGTGGATGATGATAATAATGGTGTTGGCACTCTCGACTTGACTATACCGAGAGAAAGAGAGAGAGCGAGAGAGAGAGAGCGAGAGAGAGAGAGCGAGAGAGAGAGAGAGAGAGAGAGAGAGAGAGAGAGAGAGAGAGAGAGAGAGACCACATTTTTCAGTCTTCGGCACACCAAGGCGGGGTGCGATCGTGGTAAAAGCAACGAGGGAGGGCCTCTCCTCTTCTCTACGTAGCACAAGTCATCGCGAGAAGCAAAAGCAGCGAAGGTGTAACCTCCCAGTTATGTGCTGTTCGCTATTTCCCAAGAGACCTCCGTTGCTCGATGCTCCTTTTTCATATTATTTCATCTCTCATTCTCTCGCTCTCTCTCTCTCCGTTTCTCACTCTTTCTCTCTTTCTCTCGGTCTGTAGATCTCAGCGTGCTATATTTATAACAGCCTCCCTCGGATCTTCACCGTATCATCCTCTCCCATAATTCTCAACGATCCGATCTCACAGTGGATCGATTAACGATCGATGATTTTTTTTTTATTTATTTTGATATTTAGCAATAATATCTTCCAGCGGACACGTGCTCAGACGCTTTTATTCTTATATATATATATAGCGGATCGAGGGTACCATTACTCGTGTCGATAGTCAATTATTTTTTCTCTGATTTACCAACTCGCACGTGGTATAGAAAATATCCTGGAGAATCCACGATTTACTCGTACCTCTCGTGTGTTTGCGGATAGAAAAAAGAAGTTGTGTGTTTTCTCATCTGCCGATCGAAGAAACGCGGGGGGTCCGAGACCATTCTAATTATTTTACCACCCTGAATTATCCCTCGGAGTATAACGTCGAATTATTTCATCGAAGATGCTCTTTTAGCAAAGACTCGTATCGCACAATTATTTTGCGACTATGTAAAGAAATACATTATGTGCGTGTGTGTATATATATGTGTGTGTTTGTGAGTTTATGTATAATGAATGGTAAGCGTCGATGCATCTCCAATTTTATTGCTCCAAATGGCCCTCGGCGAGCGTGTAATCTCTTCGACCTGCCGAGAAATCATTGCCTCGTATTTATCGATCACGTAACTCGCCCGACAGTTCGTGACTCCGAACAGCGCAATTCGCCTCGGCATGTATTTTCGAATGATTCGTTTTGTTTTTTTTTTTTGGTTTCTGCATTCACGAATATTTTCGATATTTTTTTTTCAACGGTTTAAGTAATCGAGACCGAGACAATAAATTTATTCTTTTTACGTAAAAAATTTAGGTTCTTATGAGAAATCCACTATTTCTTACACCTACGTATGTTTTAATATTTTTTTTCAACGACGGAGAATCAATTTTTTTTCGTTTTACGTGAAATTTATCGATTTTAAGGAGAAATTTATTATTTTACAACGCCTATGTAATTTTTGACTTTTATTTTCATCGACCGAGACAATAAATTTGATTCTTTTTAGATTAAATTTTTAAGTTTTTACGATAAATCCATCTACGTAATTTTTAATATTTTTTTGTATCGTCTCTCGTTTATTTGACACGTATGTTGTATATTTTTTATACGGCACGGGTTTACATGTATGCATAACATATTATAGTAATTGGCATGGTAATCCGGCGATTTGTAAATTCTTTGACCTATAGGCATTCTGGATAAATTCAATATACTATATGTGTTATATCGGTACTGCTCTGTTACACGCAAACTTGGATAAATGCACCTTCGAGCATCCGTGGGTGGCTTATCGTTGATATATATATATATATCGTATATGTAAAAGACGATTCACAGCAAATACATCGCAATGCCGTTTATCATCGTAGCTGTTCGATCTCTCGTAGACATTTTCTCGCCGTACATAAACGATTTGCAATTGTTGTTTAGCCATAAGTGTTAAGTGACACGCGTAAGCCGCGAAGAATTCATAAATTCATTGTTTTACGTTACGAAACATTCTCGCGCACCATCGTGTCTTACCCGTGCGAGAAGCCTAGCCGGCACGTGAGAGAGGGAGAGAGAGAGAGAGAGAGAGAGAGTGCGAGGAGATATTATTACTCATGTGGGTTGAATTCCACACGTGTTACGTTTTTCTGCGTCGAAAAAGAACGAAAAAAAAGAAACGAGAACAACAAATTATTTGTTTCTTCTGTTTTGAAAAATTCCAATTTTTTTGTTTTTTGCTATATCGATATTTTTACTTTTAGGATTTATTTGAGATTTGAATTTTTGGAGAAGTCAATTGACAACTTTTTTCGTCACATTTTTCATAAAATGTCGATGAACCGTATCGGATAATTGGAGAAAGTATAATTTTTGTTTTAACTAATGTCGTTGATTATAGAAATTTTTTGATCATAGATACATAAGCCACGAACGTCTCGATCGGGGTCAAATGGAGTATCCGGGGTCAGATATAACACCCGTATTATCGGGTGTCTCATTTGACTTCGCGTAACCCCGAAAAAGTTTTTTCGTTCATTTTTCTACCCGCAGTCACGGTAGCTACGAGTTCGTTTTATTGTACACGGGGATATAATTATATTCATCGCTACTTTTCGTTTCCGTATTAGTTTCGTGCGCGGCTCGGTACACACACATAGCTGCGGGGAATGAAAGTCTCGCTATTGGAACATAAGACTCTTCCTCTCGCTAGATTTTTTTCTTCGTAACATTTATCTCTTACTTTTTTTTCTCTCTATCTCTCTCTGATTATTATTTTCTAATAATTTCATTTATTAGAGAAAAAAAAGAAGAAATTCACAAGTGATAATAAAATATTTCGATACTTCGTCCACGACCCAATTACGCTGATCGAATTAACCACGCTCGACATATTAAAGAAAAAGAGTGGGAGAGAGAGAGAGAGAGAGAGAAAAAGTGGAAGTCGTTCTCGCGACGCGAAATTCAATTAATGAATCCTCTCACCGAAAGCGAAGAAGAGTCTCTCGATCAATGTGTATAAACCGAGTTATGCAATGTAGTAGAACGCTTTCTCTCTCTCTCACTCTCTTCCTGTATATTCCTCGCTCGTTCCTTTATCTCTTTCGCCAAGAAAGTCTTCCAACTCATCGGAGCGAGAAAAAAAAATAAAAAAAATGTCACCTCCTTTCGCCGAGAGAATTTCACGCGAGACGTCCCACACGAGTGTTAAAAAAATGCATACACACACACACATATATATATACATATGTATATATAAAACGAATGAAATTCGAAACAAAAGTGAAAGATTGCCAGAAGTAGTTCATTCGAATTAATGACCGCGAGACTCTCGAGAATATATATCTCGCGTCGTCTTCTCGAGTACCGTGGACCATCTTCGACGTGTAAACCCCGGAGCCTCTTCTCTCCGGACACGAAAAAATCGTCGCCGTATAATGTAACGGCGTTATCGAAATTTATGCGCGCGTGTCTTTACTCCCGATCGTTCTTTTTTATTGTCATTTTTTTTTTTTCGAAATAAAAGAAAAATAAATCGCAACGGGAATTAAGGCACGCGCGCATATATTTCAATTATGTGTGTCGTATGTATTTTTTTTATGTTTATTTTTTTTTTACTTCGTATCTCTTTATATATAAATATACACAAAGATTCGACCAGCTGCTGGGTGCTTTCACGAGCACCTCGCGTGCTTCGACGATACTCGAGGCAATTAATTAAATTGACGTCAGAAATGCGAGGACCCCATAGTGAGATCGAGAGAAGAGATATCGAAAGACAGAGAGAGAGAGAGAGAGAGAGAGAGAGAGGAGGGGGCGGAAGGGTCAGGGCAAATTCGACAGAAAAATTTTAAGTGCTCTCCACGTGTTATTATTCACATCTGTTGCCTCGAAGAATTTCATTCCGATTAAACAAACCGAAAAATAATTCTTCGCCCATTTTCGACTCACCCGCGTTTATAAAGAACGGATATTATTTCGAAACGACGAGGTTTTATGCCAATGGCGTTTTCACCATGAAAGAACACGAACGATATACGTAAGCCAGGCACATCGTGCCCTTGCCCTCGTTATTTTCTCTCTGAAAACTATAAGAAACAAAAAAATACCATAAGCCTCACAAAGAAAAAAAACAAATTTTGGTAATCGTGACGAGAATAATAACGAATGAAAAGTCGAAATTTCGTAAAAAAATAATCTTTTTTAATCATTCCTAAGAGAGAACGTCGCCACTCGACGCCTCTCTTACAACATACTATTTCCTCCTAATTTTTACAATTGTCTAAATATAATTTTCAAATTTCCTAATTATTGCCTAAAATTTCAGTTTCTTTTTTACAACGAAGATTTTGTTTTTTTCATTCGATCCTCAGTAGCGTCTGTTGTACGCAGGCTGCAGCGGCTGTGGCGCGGTTTTTTGGTACTGCGAGTTGTCCTGCTCGGGATGCGCCGCGTTCCAGGCGAGCGAGCGAAGGATCGCCGCGGGGATTGGGGGTGGGGTTGGAAGATGGGCACCCTCTGGATGGAAACCGTAATGATCGGCGCTGTAAGTCAAGGCGATCGGGGTGCCATCGGGCGCGGTGTATTGGTATTGGCCCTGGCTGACGATCGGTCGTTGACCCTGGACGAGTTCCGGTCCGGGTGCACCGGACTCGGCAGCGGCGATACCATTTTCCGTCTCGTAACTGAAACTGTACGAACCGTCAGGTGCGATGTCCTGGGCTTGACGAAGAATGGCGATCGGTCGCTGATAATCAGCCTGATACTGTTGGGCCGAAGCCACGGCGATGAGAGCCAAAGATGCGATCTGTTGAAAAACAAAAAAACCATAAATTAATATGATAATCGATGATTTGTTTTTTTAATTCGAATAAAAATATAATTAATTCTGATATTAGAAGAGGTAGCGACGATCGTTACAAAATTGTGTTTGTGTATATATTTATAAATCGCTGACGTCACTGGCTTAACCGCGACGTAAGAAAATTCCATCGAGGCCGAGACGTTACAATTTTTCTGTTTCTTTTTTTTTAATTTATTTGTATTGAATGTTCTCTCGTGCCGAGGTATTGGAGCTATTTGCATGCGACTCGTTATAAATAATAGAGTGTCGAGCGAGAGAAGCGCGGATCGGAGAACAATGAATTTTTAATAATTTTTTCGATAGCGAGGACGGAAGACGTTCTCGGTAAACGTACGATTTTGCAATTTACTCGATATTAATCGAATCGAGATGTGAAAAAAGATTTTTATTCGGTCCTTCGATGATTATTTATCGTTTGGTATTCATAAGTTTTGGTCGAAAAAGGAAGCTTCGCGTTTCGTCGAACTTCGTCCTCCACGCGATAATTACCTTGCGAACAATCTAGAAGCGAATCTTCATCGAGCTCATTTAAATTTTTCCAAGATCGTCAAGGACGAGGTTGTGCGATTTTTTTTTAGTTAAGAAAGTTTCTTCCTCCATTCTGTGTGTTTTTTTTATTATCTCGTAAATTTGGCGAACACGAAAAAAATTATGCGACTTTCGTGTCTTCACTCTCTCTCTCTCTTTCTTTCTCTCGCTCTACCTCTCGATCCCTTGGTCAACTTTCATTTTTACGTTTCTCCCTAGAAGACTCCCGATTGCGAAAGTGACGTGCGAGTCACGTATCGAAGAACAACGGGTGCTCGAGGGCACACCCTGACGTCTTTCTTTCTCTCTCTCTCTCTCTCTCTCATACACACACACTCTGGCGAATGTTTCGATTATGTGCAAATTATAATAATATACGGGGAATACCGGGTCAAACACGCGCTAGGATCATCTTACGAGACGCGAACATTGTCGCATAAATAATCGGCGTGAAACGAGAGAACGACTCGAATATCACTGGCTACCATCGAGATCCATGGCCTAACGAATGACCTTTTTTTAATCATTTTTTTTGTATCTTATCAGATCGAGAACGATAACGATCGTTATCGTTGAAAATCGATTCGATAATTTTCAATTTTCCGCTATAAATTATCATCGCGAACGAAATAATAAAAAATTCTTCTCGATCTTTAGAAAAAAGAAAATTGAACTGAATTCAAAACTGAAAAAAAATCTAATACCTAATTAACCTCGAATTAAACGATTTTGTTTTATTACGACGATTATTATGAGAGGAAATGATGAACTCACGAGGAATTTCATGTCGATGCTTGGACGAGTATGGGCCGACTGTGCCGAATAGTCAAAGCGCATCCTATTTATACGAAAAACTTTCTCGTCGAAAGAGAATTTTTCGGGAGTTCGTAAAAGTCGTGACGTCACTCTCTCTTCGACACTCGATGCTTCGTTCCTGAGATCGGAGACTTCTCGTTACGATCGGACACGAGATCCTTGCTTCCCTCGTTCCTGCGTGAAATCTCGGCTCCCGAAACGCCAGTTTTCGCCGATCGAAGTCGTGAATGAGAAATGCGACGGCGGATAAAAAGAAAAAGAAAACGAAATATCATCAATCAGAAATGATTGATCGTCGCGAGATCGCGTACATGTTTCAAATTTTACGATAATACGTATTTTTTATTTCACTCCTCTATTTTTTCTAATTATGATTAATTTATCTCATTACGGCGCAACATGTTGTTGTTGTTTTTTCTTAAATAAAATTTTCGTTTATCATCAACGCTCGCCGATTGCGATCGTTTTTGAATACGTCTCGAAAATAAATCACGAGCCAACTGGGATAGAAACAAATATCTTTAATCGAGGCCACAAGGACGTTGGGCAAGATCTCGTTCCGGCGTCCCTTATCGACCTTCGTACTCTCACGGAAGATTCTTAGATACCTTGTACAGATAAATATAGTGGGTGTATCGTATCTATCATAGACATTTGTACCTATATAATTTTAGCTATATATATATATATATATATAGCTAATATAGTTATATAGTTATATATATATATATATAAAAGAAGCTAAAAACGAAATCGAAAGACCGGTTCGTTATTAGTAGCCGGGAGAACATGGTAATTGTGTGCGAGTGAGCTCGAAGTATTACATAATGCACGAAATAAGTTTTTTTTTAGGCAGTGGGAGAAGGACGGAAAGAAAAGAAGCGTTCGGAAAGGTCAAAGCTAGGAGATAAATTTTAGCAAGGAAGAATAATCTTCCAGAGATCTCCCCCACTCGCCTATCTACCACCACCGCGTGGTCCACCTGTGCACCTGTCATCACGAACACACCCAAAAGGATTACCTCCTCTCCCCCCCAAACATACATTTCGGCAATTATAAATCTCTCTCCGTGTATCGTTTTTAATACACGAAGACGATTTCTGGGTACCCGATCACCGTGGAAGAAGCTACGGATCGAGGAAAAAATACACACACGCACACACATATACGCATAAAAACACCGACACGAAGAAACGAGAATATAAAAGAAAAAAAATTAAAAATTGTGAAAATAAGAAAGAAGTGGGAATCCTCGTGATTTCATATAAATAGTGGACGACCAACCATCGAAAATCAATCACGATCCCAAGTCTCTTCGGCTCGATAACCGCACCAGGAGAACTCAAAAATCGTCTTCAGCAACATGAAGTTCCTCGTAAGTTCTTCTATCTTTTTTATTACTTCTTATTGTTTCTTATCTGATATCTAGAAAAATGTCTTTCTAGTCTTTCGATCTTTAGCGTTAACTCTCTTTATCCATTAAGTTTGAAAAATTGTATGTAATTTATAAAAATATTAAATTATCATTGTTTTTGTTTGTGTTTTTTGTCACAGATCTTGTCTCTCGCCCTCGTCGCTGTCGCCTCGGCTCAGCAATACGGACAACACCCCCAGCACCAGCCGATCGCTATCCTTCGTCAGGCTCAGGACATCTCACCCGATGGCACTTACAGCTATAGCTACGAGACCGAGAACGGTATCGCAGCATCCGAGAGTGGTGGACCAGGACCAGTCGGTCCCGATGGCGAAGCTGGAACCAACGCCGCTGGACAATACCAATACACCGCTCCCGATGGCACCCCGATCTCCTTGACTTACGTCGCCGACAATGACGGTTTCAAGCCACAGGGCGCTCATCTTCCCGTTGGACCCGCCATCCCACCCCAGATCCAGCGTGCTCTCGACTGGATCGCGGCTCATCCCGAAAAATCTGTCGAGTACAAACAACCCCAAAAATACGGAGGTCGTTTCTAAGTTATAAAACCCAAACAACAAAATCAACAATAATTTTGTACCTTCTGAAAACCAAAATTTTAAACCCTCGTCGATTTTCATACGCTGTATAAAGACATTTTAATAAAAAACAAACAAACAATCTATCGAATGAATATTTTATTTTATTTTCTTATACTTTTTGTTTTTTTTTTTTCATTAAAAATTGATTTTGTTTGAATAGCGTTTGGTCGTTCGCGAAGGAAGTGTTCGTTCTCTGGTAATGTCGGGATTAAAAATAGCCGAAGGACGATCGACGAGGAAGGTACCTTCCACCCTGCGTAAGATTGAGCAAATCAATTAGCATAGCCGTATGGCTTACGAAAAGGAAAAAGAAAAAAGATAGAAAAAAAAACAGCAATTTCATATCGTTTCGTCGGCGTGAGAAAGGTTTTTTTTTTTTTATTTTTTGGGCGAGGAATATGTTAATGCCGGTCGTAAAACTATGGGAGAGTGATCGTATCGTGGAATTGCCGAAACCGCACGTGTGCATCGTATTTCGCCAAGGACGTCGAGGTGTAGGTAGGTACGTGAAACCGTCGACGATTTTGAGGATTTGGAAAAATGAAAATAATCGTCGGATCGCCCGAGGCTACTCGGATTAAATCGATGATTTACGATTAATGAACAAGTTTTCTCGATATAAGCATAATCGTTTGGAAGAAAAATGATTCTCGATTTGATTTCGGGTCCCCGAGGCGACGAAATGTTTCTTTTTTCGAACTTCACTCTCGCCTACGATTCGATCGTCTCGATCGTTCTCAGAGAACACGTTTATCTTGCTTTTTTTCATTCTAAGGCTCGGTATCGTAATCGGTATCGTAAAATACGCAGGACCATAAACAAATCGCGTGATATGGCACCGGGTTAAAGAACGTTTGAGAAAAATCGCACATGCGATGATAATGTGGGATAAAAAAATCTCGTGATATTTATTATCCTTATTATTGTTATAGTTATTTTTATAACTTCATTATTATTATTAACGTTAAACTACGAGTCTCGCGTTATTATTATCCGAATATTGGATCCTCGTCATCGATAACTCCGTTGATTAAATCCGTTGATTAAATGAGCCCTTTTAATAAAAACCCGAGTTATCGTCGCGATGGAGATATATTTTTTCGAAAAATGGGCGTTCGAGAATAATGAGCGACGATTGAATTGTAAACAACGCGCGATCTTAGTAGTCGTGATGATTCGAGCGAAATTATGTAAAAACGTAATTACGAATGCCTCGCGAGATTGTCTCTGTGACGGATTTATGCAAATAACGCGTCTCGTTGAAAACGGATAAACGCGCGTAGTTACGCACCGTGTGCACGCTCATCGTTACGCTCGAGACACCATATTGACGGCGGTTTACGAAGTTTCTTCGATGCGATGAAAAAATGTTTAAAATACGTAATTGGAAAAATTACGACGATGATTTTCATCAATTTTATTTTACGAGGTTCGGTTACGCAACGTGAAGAAGTATGAGCGATAGTTCGAGGGTAGCAACGTCGATTTACGATAAAATCGAAAATCTGTTTGATTACGATAACAATTTTGTGATGTGTTCGAGAAGTTGGAGAGCGACCGGTAGAGTCATCTCTCGAAAAGAACGTTAACTCGCTACTTCGAGAACGTCGATACGTGTTACCCTTCGCTGTCGAGACGATCGATTAGCTTCTCGAGGATTTAGGAATTTCGATCGTCTTGGAATTTGCGAATTTTTGTTTATTGACTTTTTTTTTCTCTTCTAATTTGATAATTACATTTTTATCGAATCTTTGCCTAATAGTCGTTTAATCAACGTATCTATGTACATACGCACGTTTATAATTCTCAGGCATTTAATTTTTTGCTCGTATTTGCAACGCGTCGAACACGACCGGTCGATTACTCGATCATTTTCCATCCGTCCAGCTTGATACGTTTATAATTGACTGCCAATTATACGATCAATTGAACGCTCGCCGAGGTAATGAATAATGGGCAATTACGATAAAAAAAAATCGTTCGAAAAAAAGTTCTTAAAAAATACACTTTTTTCGAATAATCACATACAATTATTCACCTTTTTTATGTAACAAGTATTAATCTTTTCTTCGAATACTGATTCTTTTTATAATAATTATATCTTTCCTGAATAACTCTCGAACAATTCAATTTAAAAACTGTTATATGTGATTAATGAAGAGTGGAGGACTCGATTAAACGTCGCGATTCGTAAGAACAATTCCCCAAAATTTGCAACGATTCGATCGATCGATCGAGAGATATCGAATCAATTTGAAAAAGCGTCGTCGCTCGATCGCCAGCTCTTCGTTCCATTGATGAAGCCCGTAGCCTCGTTGGGTTCCTGACGATATGACGAGGAAGACGAGGAGGTCGAGGGTATCCGGACTCTCGTGTGTTCGGGAGTGCCGAAAAGCATAACGGCGACCGATTGATTTCTACCCTGATTAACGGAAACGCCTCGTCTCGCTAGAAAAGTATCGAGTGCCTGAATGCTCTCGTAGAGGCCGTCGATGTCGCAGTTCGAGTACGATAACGAGGTAGGTCGATTCGTTCGACCGTGACTTCTACGACGACGTCTCGTCGACGCTCCAGGATTATGTCCGTTAGAACGCGTCGAGATACCGAAATATCTCGGCGTACCGGTCGGTGTATCGGCAACGGGCGTAGAAATATCATCGCCGAGGATACTCGTATTTTCGGAGACGATCTCGAAATCGTCGTTGAATCCGTCGTTGCTGTGCGTCGAGCTTATCATCGAGCAAGCGGTGAGTCGACTGTCCCTCGAGCACGTCGATATCCGGCTGAGTGCGTTCGCCGTTTCCCGACCGTAAGAACGGCCGTAAGTGCCGCTCGGTGTCGACGAAGCGGTCGAATGGGTCGTCGTCGAGTTCAGACTGCAATTTTGTGAATGTCTCGAATTTCCGCTGGAACTACCGAGTAAACGGACGATCGAGCGTTTCGTTATCTCAGCGTCGTTCTCGCTGCTCCTCCTTCCCTCGGGCGTTTCAACGCGAAATTCCGTCTGATAAGAATCTTGATTCGAATCGGCGTCGTTATTATTGTCGTCGTTGTTATTCTCGTTTCCGTTGTTCGTAAATTGATGATCGTCGGGTCGCTGACGCTTCCGTCGATGCGGTCGTCGACAATGGCGCTCGATTTCGTCGTAAGCGCCCTCTGGCGCGTCCTCGTTGATCGCGCAGCCGCACGCGCCTGCGCACGAGCAACCGTCCCTCCGTTCGACCTCCAGTCGACCTCGATCTAGTGTTGTCGGAAGGGTCAAAGAGTATCGATATTTTTCAAAAATATCAATATCGATATATCGATATATCGGTGAGATCTTGCAATTAATCGAAAATGGCATATAAATAAAATAGGTAAAGAAAATATGATTTTTGATACCTTTTCGATACTTGCAATCTTATATCGATACATCGATATATCGAAATAAAAAATATCGATATATCGAACGAATAATATCGATATATCGATATTTTTTCGCCAGCCCTACCTCGATCCTCCGTCTCGTCAACATCGTAACCCTCGTACTCGTTAGGATCGTCGATTGCGACGATCGAGGCTTCTCGACGCTGACTTTCCGCCTCTACCTCGCGAACGTTCATCGAGCGATTGACGTTCCCGTTGCCGATCACGCTCGTATCTTCGTAAACGGAACTCATGAGCGTCGAAACAGCCCGACAGTTGTTCGACTGTGAAGCATTAATTTCGTACGAGACTGATGGTGTTTCAGGCGTCGTCGAGATTTCGCGATTATCGCGATGCTCGTGATTCGAGCGAGGTGGAACGACGGGTGGCGTTAATGGCGTCGCGGCCATTACGGGGTTTCTCGTGGACGCGTAGTTCTGCAGATACGCACCGAGGGCCTCGGCGTCGACCGAAGTCGAGAGTCCACCGCTAGGTTGCGCTATCGTGTCGACCATTGGCAGCGATCGCGAATGCTCGACGCTGTTCTGTAGCCAAGCTGTACGAATTCTATGACCGCGTAGACTCACGCGCTGGACAACGTCCACTTTGAAACGAAACGATCAAAAAATCGTAAGAGAAATATTATTAATGGAAAAAAAAAAACAAAAAAAAAATATATATTTCTTACCGGAATCCGAAATCCTTGAGAGACTTGCGACGTTGAGATTTCTAGGGATCGTTCCGGGTGGCGTGATATAAGGTGGTGGGGGACTCTCAGGGACGATTTGCGAATTGTTCGCCGATACTGGAGTCGTTTGACTGCCTCGACTCGTAATCACTCCCTCCGGCAACAGATGATTATTATCTTGACGACGTCTTTTTTTTTTAATCGAATCGTATCGTACGTAAATATGATTAATTAACGATAGGAAGAATAATTAAGGAAAAATGAAATTTTTATTAATTATTCATCACTCACGTTCGTTGATTCGGCGAACTTCGACTTCTCGGTTCGCGATACAGATTACGTCGTTTTCTTCGTCTCGTGACCTCGATACCGTCGACACCGACCTTGACGACCTCGTCGTAACCCGGTGGTGCCTCGTACACAGGTGGATCGTCGGAGACCGTTAACTCGTCGATCCTCGCGCCATCTGCAATGTCAAATACTGTCCCATGTTATTACGGTGAGATCGGTCGGTTTAATAACAAAAAAAAAAAAACAAAAAAAATTTTAACGAGAAATAATAATTTATGAATTTGTTAAATTTTTGTTTTGAAATTTTATTCGAAATTGCGACGGATATCGCACCTAGAAGCTCGCTGATCGTTTGTAGTCGAGATTGTAGCTCCCTCTGTTGTCGAGCTCTCGCGCCAATTCTGTACAGAAGTATTATGAGGGCGGATATGAGAATAATGAGACCGAGGCTGCTGGCGACGAAGACGAGGGTCGCTGTCTTAAGATCCGGATAACGATCGATTTTTGGAAAATAATAATTGGCTTTGTTCATGTGCCATTTTCTATCCTGTGGCTCGACCTCCCATTCTAAATAATAATAATCGAATAATCGCATTGATCGATTATAGGAATTATTTTTAATTGCTTTTTAATTACTTTTTAATTAATCGAATCGTTACCTCGAAAACAGGTAGCTGGCTCGTCACTGTTATCACCGCAGTGATCGAAACCGTCGCAGTTCAATTGGCTCGGTATGCAACGATGATTTTGACAGAGAAAATCGGAACCGGTGAAACAATCTACCAACAAAAAAAATGGAAAAAATCAAATTTAAGAATAAATTTAAAAAAATCATCCTCCATCGTTGACCTTGAATCTTTCGATAATCTCTTACCCATATAACTGAAAGCGGCGTATGCAATCGCGACCCTCGACGTCGGTCCGAAAGTTCCTCGTAGACTGACGTGAAAGCCACTGGTAACAGGTGCGACGTGTTCGCGAAGTCGCGATGGTTGAAGTTGACTAGCCGGATGTCTAAGAACCTCGAGTGGCAATAAAGCCGACGTCGGTCCTTGTTTTATCGTCAATTCCGTATTTCCGGCTGAAAGAAAAAACATTTCGCGAAAAATTTGTGTCCCAAAAACCCAATTTTGTCTTACATTTTCTTTCACAAAAAAAAAACACTAATAACAAATGACCAAACGTTTATCCAAAAACAAACAAACAAAAACCATAGAAATCATCGAATTACGTCTGTTGAGAAGGAACCAGAAGGAAAACGAAGAAGAAAAAAGAACTGACCCATATCGGCAAAGGTGACGACGTGAAGATACATGTGAGTCTTCATGTGAAGAAAATTTTTCGGCGGTCTTATGAGCCAAACGCAGTCGTAAGTCTTGACACCTTGTCCTACCATGTCCATCATGGTGATAGCACCTCCAAGATTCTCGACGTAGCCGCCGCAATCGGTGATCGGTGAGATCGTCTTGTCGAAAACAGTGTCGAAGACGAAAGAATAAAAAGCCTTGTAGCCGAGCCCGGTGCCACCGTTAGCGTAAAATCTTATAACGAGGGATGGTCCCGAGCTGACGATAACCGGCGGACGAAATCTCGCCCCGCTGCTCACGTCCAAACGTTGGCTGTTCCAATCGTAAAACTATCGAAAAATCTTTATTCTCTCGTATTTTCTTCCCACGAAACGACGATAATTAAAACACACAAAAGAAACAAAAACATAAAAAAATGGACGATAGTTTCGAAAAAAACCAAGAATCACCTCCATTATCGAGACGGTGGCGAGTTGAAAGTCGCTGAAGAGGACCCGGACGCGACAAGATGGCGCCTCGCTCGGACACGATATTACGTATTCCATTCCTAAATCGCGCGGATAACGAGCGGGAAAAAATGGCGACGTTAATATTCCACCGCTCGTCGTGTTGCTGATCCCTTTAGCTGCGTTCGTCAAGCCATCCGCGCCCTTGAGATGAATTCGATTTCCTGGTTAGAGGGTCAGAGTCAAGGTCAGCGTCGATTACGCAATCTCGCCTACTTCACGATGCAAATTTTCAATAATGATAATAATAATAACAACGATAATTAATTTAATTATAAGCATCGTATCTAATACGTATAAAATTCGAAACGATGAAATTAAGGAGAGACTTGCTTTCGGCGGTGTACTCGAGGGTGAAAGCGTGACGATGCGACTGACTGTAAAACAACGCGATCGACAGAGTTCTCGTGCTCGATCGATAACTGATCGGCGAGTAAAGACCGCAATAGGGTGCTCCTGAAATTTCTTCGTAAGGTGGCTCGGAGATCCAGACGTAATCGCACCTGTTCGAGGCCGACGACGAGAAGGTACAAAGATTGTCTTTTTTTCAATTTTTTGTGTTCGTTTTTTTTATGTTGCTGTTGTTTTTTTATTGAATTAAAAAAAACGAGGTGATATCGTTACCTGCACGGGCTATCCATCATCATTCCTCCCTCGTTGCAATGATGAGGCAGTGAGAGACTCTTGAAAGTGACGGTAATGACGCACGACGGACAAGTCACGAGTACCAGGCTGCATTGATCGTGCGAACTATTCGAAACGTAAATTCTCGATGCCTGATGTTGCCTAGGTGAATTTTTGATGAGCGAGACATTCTTCGCGTACAATATTCCCTTCTCGGCGAGCTCGAGGTAAAGACGACGTCCATTGTGAGGCCCGCAAATATCCTCGCTTCTCACGACGTTACAGTTCACGAGAAGATAGCAGTAACATAATGTTACCAGGATCACTTTTTGAGGGTTTTTTGTTTGTTTTTTTCACATGCAAAGTAAAATCGTCAAACTCGTAAGAATGCACTTTTTTGTTTTTAAAAATTTGTTTATTTCTTTTATATATAATAATAATAATAGTATGAAATTAAATATCTAATTACGAAATAGAATATAATTTTTATAAGGATTTTATGAAAAATTTATTTTTATTTTAAATTGAGAAAAATTAATATATATGTATATATAATTATATACATATATGTATAGTTATATACTGAGCTTACCACATTGACTCCGATACATTTTCGAGCACTGACTGACACGAAAGTTTTGCTCTGTCGCTCGTGAAACCCGATGCTACTTTCTATATGCTGTTTATAATTTTGTTAGCTGTTATAGCGTCGAGCCCGTTACGTTATATCCCTATTACGGTTTCGAGAATATTTCTAAGGCATCCCTTAGTTTCGTGCGAGTCGCACTTTCTGTTTATCCGTGAGATATACTCGTGCGGATGACGCGAGAGATACAAAATCGATGCATTTTCTTTTGTAACGAAAAAACGTTTTATATCGCGTTAATAACAAGTTTGATTTATTTTAAAACGTAAAATGAAATAAAATTAATTATTCGATGAAATCGTGATTAATTTATTGTCGTGTGAAATTTGAATTACATCGTTGTTCGTTAATTTATTCAATTTTACTAATTATTTTCTGCGATATATAATAATTATGCAATATCGTTAATTTATCGATCGTGTATATTGCACGAAGCTAAGGGGTATTTATTAATCATACATATATCACGTTGGCATCCTTCTCTTAACACTAATTATACTAATACACATGAATTAATAAGAGAAGAATAAATGAGCATAACGAGTTGGATTGTATAAAAATACACATTGGCGAAGTGACATTAATCACTTATTGAATTACATACATCGCGCCATTTATTTAATCTTATATATGGTTTCTGTTTTGACCTTTCTGTTGCACGTCGTTTGACTCCGTTCACTCCCCCCTGCCCGTCTCGTTGCAAGATCAGCTGTTCGAAAAACTCGCGTGGTCGTATTTCGAAAATTAAAGGTCACTAAGCCACAGCAAGTAGTACAATTAATTAATCCATAGTGACACATCGTTTAATTCGTCTCGGGTCGTAATTAAAAAGTGATCGTCCAGAAAAGTTTTCTCGAGTTCATTCGCCCGGTTCTGCGTCTGCGTACAACTATGATACTAGCGAGATGACCATTCGACTCGCACGAGCGCTGAAGTTCGCCCGGTCCGAAAGACAATAAACACGAACATGACGATGAAAGATAACGATTATTTGACACGATCGGCACGCACTAGTACCTCGAATATATCGATCATGGATCTAACGATAGATCCCTCCCGTAGAAGATTTCCATTCTGCATCGTTTGGACTCCAATCCCTCTGCTCACGTAAGTTCGGTAAACCTAACCTGAAAAAAACAAATTATGACAATACGACGATTATCTAGAATTCTAAGTTAATTACAATAATTAATGGATTATTCGTTCAACGAATACACGACGGGAAACAGTGTGTTCAATAATTGATGAAATCTGTAATAAAATGTCGATAAATATAATGCAAACGCCATATACAGATATTTGATGCCTTTCATCGGTCATATGGGCATAGCCACATCGATAGGTATAATACGCGATTTTGCTGGTCCTTATCACGTTTCCGAAGACCGAATGGCCTTTGGGCAGCCCACAAAATACTGGCAGCTCGATTATAATCATGCCAAAGGCAGTCAAGCTGGTTGGGACGCAGCCGTCGCGGAAGCCAGCGAAATATACAAAACTCGAATGGTAAGCGAAAAAATAAATCGTGTACCGTTCATTCTCCCTCCCAATTCTCCAGTCTCTTAAGAAAAATCCTGTAAAACAGCCGATTGTTATTACAGCACAACTTGTGCTGTGACAATTGTCACTCCCATGTTGCGACCGCGCTCAATCTCATGAGTTACAAAAATTCGACAAATTGGAACATGGTCAAACTCGCGTTCCTCATGCTCTTCTGTGCGAAATACGTTAGGTGAGTAATCCGCAGTTCACAAGCTGTCAATTTTTTTCGAGAATCAATATTGACTTTCAGCTTTTGGGGTTTTGTGAAGACTTGGCTGCCGTTCTCGATTATCGTTGCAGTCGTCACGTTCTACTGTGTTTTCATATGAATTTTTGTTGACAAGGGAAATTCCAGGGACTGAAATATAATTCTATTTGGTACTACTTTTTTATTTGACAAATTCACATTCTTATTTATCATCAAGAGGAATTTTAATTTAGGTTAACTTTGTTCGTTACATCGCATAAACCACGCTGGTACATTTTTCATGACTCTTTGTAGACGCATTTAGTATGCAAAAAAATAGAATATTCCAGGGGGAACCAACAATCTTTCACTTCATAGGAACGATCAATGAAATTTTTCTCCATTACGTAATTTCAATCCTATCCTAATGAGCGATTTGCTCTTAAACTTTACTACACAACGCTTCGAACATACATAAAGTTTAAAAAAACAAGAATTGCAAAGTTTATTACAAAAAAAATTGTAATTATAGGAGATTATCTAGTCCGTAATATGGTACAAGTACACCGGATCGTTCTCGCTTTAAAAAGAAATTGAAAAGCTTTAAATTTACCATGGCAAAGTAATACGGCGGTATTCATCGTTCCACCTTGGCAAAGTTTGATTAATCTTGTGTAGAATAAAAAAATGATTATGCGTAAACAATTGTACGGTTCGATCAACGGTGCTAAGAAACTCCAGGAAGAACGATTGGCTCGATTTTTCAAGAAGTCTCGTCATCACAGTTTTAGCAATTCAATCGTAATTTTACAGTCGTAATTATTGGCAATCTGAAAATATGACCAATGATTTAACTATTGGACTCCGCTCTCCATCTCGTTTATGACGCTCCCCTCGAGACCAAAGTCGTAATCGTAATTTTGGTTCTTTAAATTTTCAACGAAGGACGCTATCTCGTCGATTTTAAGCCTATCTAGCTCGAAGTCCGTGTCGAAACTTTTGCTTAGTTTGAACGGAATTCCATGAAGGTAATTTTGCGGATCGCCCGATTGCGCCTGCTGCTGCGACATCGAGGCTGGATACATCTGCGAATTCGTCGGTCTGTCTCCCAGATACGGATACAATCCGCCGGATGTCGGGAGATTAGGAACCTGAGGATTAGCCTCTTTCTCAATGATTATGTAATCATCGGATTGCGAAGCTTCCGGCGTCGGTTCCTCGGGAGTGTCCGGCGGAGACTCTCGATGATGCTTTTTTCTGCCGAAGATCCAAGACATTTTCTGCGAAAGCCCATAAATATTCGTTAATTAGTTCTATGGTCGTTAATTAATTCTAGAATTGTAGAAATCAATTTTATAGTTGTAACGTTGTTTTATAGTTATTTATTAAAAAAATACAACAAGATTGGCTTTGATATATTCGTCATACTTTTCGAACTAAAAATCACATCCCACGAAAAAAAAATGAATTTAATTTTAGCATGCGATTGTGCAAAAAATAAATTCATAAAACCCATGCACAACCTTTATGTCGGAAATCAGACAGCAACTATTTATCGAATAATTGGACTTTGTTTTTTGCAACCACGTCATTAATATTTTCTACGTGCTAAGTGCTATATACGTTGCCTATAGCGATCGTTAAATGATAAAACGTATTACGAGAACTTACATGAAAAGGATAACAAAGGTCTAACAGAACAGAATTACTGTACAATACTTTGCCACTGGAGCACTGACCATGCTGCGGAGGACTGTTCAATCGTCTCGTTTGTAAAACGAAAGTTCAGGCTTAATTTCACGTTCCTATTTGTGATTGCGACGATAAAATCGTCAGAAGAAAAGAATTTCGCTGAAACTCTGTGCGCTACGAGTAAACTGTGACCAGTATGACAACAGCTGACAATTACCGGTTTGAAGTGACGTAGTTGTACTCCAGTTCGCCAACCTAATGGAGACAAAAATTGAAAAATATTTTTCAGCAGATGGCAGCACTGATGTTTGCCCCAACCACCGCAGTCAAACGAGTGCCTGCTGGTTTCAGCGGGGATTCGTAATAGCCGCGCGATCTTGTATTGTAAAAAAAGTTAATCGTAATATTCGCCCGATTAAACATCTATGAACGTTCGTATCAGTGACAAGTTTGTAAATAGCACGTCCGTTAGATGACAATGAAGTAAACGATCGTCTTAAACGCTACGCGATTTAGAAACGTGTCTTAGGAATCGAGAAATTGTGCATTGCCGCGAGACTCCGGCAATCTCTTCATGCATATGGCGCCTGCGCAGTGCGCCGTGTACGGGTGGATATATTCATGAAACCCTATTCCTACTCCCACCTTAATCGTTCTACCAACCACACGGACGGACAGAGTTAGTCACGCGAGAGACCATGAGCGTGTAGGTTAGAACAGGTTGTTGCCGGAGCTCTCGGAGTGCGCCACGGGTTCTATTTCGCGAGTGAATTGTTATCTCCGTCGATTCTCGCGGCTGTTCAGAAACTGAGTGATCGGTCGGTGACGCGTATCCCCGACGTACGGTATCCTGTTTTGCAAATGAACGTAATTCAGGCCATTTGACGACCTCATGATCGTCCCTCGACATTCCGGGACAGAAAAAAAATCAAGGATTGCGCTTTTTGCCACTAACATTCTCCCTCCCTCTCACTCTCGGTCCCGTACAACCGGTGTGATATTCGCGATCGAATAAATTCACGATGATCGAGAGCAGCTCGTCGAGCGGAAAGTTTATCGTGTCGCGGCAAGGTAGTAGCTCGTGTCGTATTATTGTTTTTGTGCTCTTACGTGCCCCGTGTAGATAGAATAGAGTTATAACCTCCTCTATCGCGCGCGCATCGTCGTCGTCGACGTCGTCGTCGTAGACGTTTTCGTCGTTCGTTGTCTGTCGTTCTCGTCGTGCTTCTCGTACTGTGGTGTCAACACAACGGGACGGGAGTGCAGCACAGCACGCTTGTGCTTGCTCTCTCTCGGTCTCCCTATAAAATTTCGTTCCCTCGCACGCGAATCATAAAAAAATAATGAGACATTAACAATCGTTCGTTACGAAAGCTTTGATCGAGAGTTTTATTTATCGCCGACGAACGTCTCGTGAACAAGAGGGGGTGGTGCCGCGTTGCCGCGCGTCTTCGAAAACGATCGAAGAAGCTCGCGGCCCGTACGTACCTGCAAAACAGTCCAGAGTGGGGCTTTCGCGCCAATCTTCGCAGCCCCTGTGAGGTAAGCCCCCTCTTCCCACTTCTTTACCGTCTTGCACATGTTTACCATGAACAATATTATCACACATTTTTTTTCGTAGTTTTTTCAAAATAATTCCATATATATTTATATCATCGATAAATAACTTCATTAAAAAATGTAAATATCAGAAATTCATTTTCCCTCTCGAGAAATCTTTTATGAGACACGAGTAGTAATTCTACGAAATGCGATACGTATTTTTTTTTTAATTAAATTCCTATAGCACCCTCGACGTTTTAATATGTATATATTACACACATTCAGACAAACTCGCTTCCTTGACATTGCCTGATGTACTTCGCTATCTCTCGCGACATTTCTGTATACGTTTGCAATAAGAGAAAGGGTGTGGGACAGAGACGACGAGAGTGAACTGTAGATACGAGCAGTGGAGTAAGGGGCAACGGCGAGGGAGGTGGTGGGGGGATATCTTAAAATAGACGAGACTTCGGCACCTCTGCACTCGCGGCGTGGCGGCAGAAGTGAACCGACCACTTCGTGAAGGCTTGGCGGATCGTTTTCTCGGTGTGCGAAGGAACGGCAGGGGGGAAATAGGAAGACGAGCGTTTATACACAAGCGAATACACGCCAATCTTAATATGATCCCTCGCTATATAGATATACACGGAATTACGCATTTTCTTTTTTCTTTTATTTTCTTTATATTCTTTTTTGTTCATTTCATGGATTTTTCATCACATGACGATACGGTCACGTTGCTGACGAGTGTAGAATGAAATCGTCGTGTGCGGATAGTCAATAAATTTTTCTCGCATCTTTGATCTTACGCTCGCTCGACGAGAACCCCCAACTAGTCAATATTTTTTCTCACTCTCTCTCTCTCTCTCTCTCTTTCCGTCGCGCGTGCCCCCTCCCTCTCTTTTTCTATTCAAGACGAGGCATCGTGGCCACGAGTTGTTTATCAACATTTCGTATCTCTACGTTACTCGACGACGTTTTCACATTTACGATTTCAGTCACAAAGCTCGTCTTCAGTCCTTGGTCGATAAACGTTTCACGTATTTTTTTTTATATCATTTCTCTCTTCTTCTTTTTGTTTTTTTTTTTGTTTTGTTTTTTATTCTCGAGGATCAAAAGAAATTTTTATATTACCGTACGAAAGACACAAAATGTTACAAGCGGATAAATTTGTCGGTCGTCGAGTCCCTACGCCTCGTTCTTTTGATTTAGAATTTTTATTTTTATTCGTCGTTCTATTCTCCATAAAGCCCAGCGGATATTTCGTAATTCGTTACATATATATATATTGTTTAAATTTCTTTATTTTCGTCGTTCTTTCATAAATTTAAGGGGTTTTTGTGTATTTAGTGGTGAATTAAAAGAACGAGAATCGTTGGGTCGATCTCGACACCACGACGAAGACGAGGAGTTTGGGACAAGACGGCATAAATAGGCCAGGAAAGTCCCGACGATCATTGGAAGAACCGCTTTTCTGTCTCTCTCTCTCTCTCTCTCTCTCTCTCTCTCTCTCTCTCTCTCTCTCTCTCTCTCTCTCTCTCTCTCTCTCTCTCTCTCTCTCTCTCTCTCTCTCTCTCTCTCTCTCTCTTTTTCTTTCTCTCTCGGGACGATCTATTTTAGCGAATAATCTGGCGCACCAAAAGTAGGTCATCGTCGATCTTTCTCTCTCTCTCTCTCTCTCTCTCTCTCTTCCCCCTTCACCCCTTTTTTCATTACTATTATTTATTATATTCCGTCCAGACGGTGCCCATATTTATTCCAAGATGCTGATAAGAAAACGTTCCGACGATGATGAATGTCGTATTAATTCCTCCAATATGTAAGAACCCCGGGCTATTTATACATTTTTTTTCGATAGAAAATTGATAAATGTGAAAGTCGAAATTATATGAATTATGCATCGGGCCATATAAATTTCATGTAACGTACGATGAAATTTCGTAACTCCACGAGTCTACACTCGTTCGAAAAATAAACCATGGTAAGGTCGAGAATTTTTCATATTTTTAATTTTACTTTTATCATTATTTACGTTTCTTTGACTTTGTGTCGTATTTATAAATTCTAACTTTGTTGATCCAGTTGCGAGTGATAACTTCCGACAATAAATACGGCAACAGTACGTTACACCGTACAACTATATATATTATATATATATCAAAAATCAAGTTTCCTGTTTTTCAATAGAGTCAATAGTTTCGCTGTAATATTTAAAAAAAAACGACGAACTTCCATACATTTTTAGCTTTGAACTCGAATATCATTTGGATGATTAAGTTTATCGAAAAAGAGTAAGAGATCTTTTGTATAAAGCATTTGATTCTCTATAAAAATATGTCATGAGCTTGCCTGTACAATATGCCATTACCGAGGTATAAAATTCCAAACATAAACAAAATATATATATATATATATAATGAATAGAGTATCACGTATATATATATATATACACGTAGTACTTTATTCGATGAGAAGGCGTATCTATAAATATGCACGTGGATGACAAGCGTGGACTTCCTAGTGTCGTACCGTGCCAAGTGGAACCCCGATGCATCATCGGAAGGTCCAACACCCCTACGAGAAAATTAATCAGGCTGCCTGACGTTTCATCACAGTTCGGATCAAGCACCAATAAAAAGCGCGTCCGATCCGGAACGCCAATTTTCAATCCGATAAGACTTCTACCGAGCAGTCTAAATTATCTAAAGACGACGAAATTTTGCAACTTTGACCTTGAAAAACAAAAAAAGTTAAAAATATTTCCTTCCTTCTATTTTTGTCTTTTCTTTTTCTCTTTACATTTAATAATGATAAAACATTAACGTTCGTTCCTCGACCGAAGAATTTTCTTTTCGCTAATTAAGCAAAAAACTAAAACGAAAAATGTGAATTTGACGAATTTGTTTTATTTTGTTTATTATTTTCTTTGTTTCAGTAAACGTAAAGAACCGATGTGACCTTCGAGCCGAGTAACTTAAAAAAGTGTTGGAGTATCGGGCGGGCCGGTAGAGCCGAGGGGGCGTCAAAAGTGTTTCAGCCGTGTTGGTAAATGCAGTGCGCGGTGGACGTTCGAGGCATCAGTGGTCAGGATCATGTCCGGCAAGCAGCCGACGACTTCGACGATTGCAGCTAAAGGTAGGAATTTTCGAACAGGATACAGTTTTTTTTATCTGTCTCTCTCGCTCTCTCTCTTTCGCACTCGTCGTTTTTTCTTTTACATTTTAATGCAATTCGTGCGAAGAATGACTCGAGAAAAATAAAAGTTGCTCGAGTTCGCTAGAAATAGAACTTGTGTGTTGCGGTTACCGATCGCCTTTGCACTTTGGCTCTCGCTGTCTCGCTCGCGCCTCTGATCACACACACGCACACTAGATTTCACCCCCCTTCACGGACGTTGAACGTCGGACGCGGATGATGACGATGCGATTTTACAAACGCGAGAGATAGGAAGATAATGCAATTAATGATTATATCTTCGATGATGTTTATTTCATAATTCAAAGAGAAGCAAAAAACAGCTGGAATTTTTTTTGAGATTTTTATTTTTGTAAGAATCTTTTTATTTATTTATATTTGGAAATAATGAAAAGGTCGAAAGCTCTTCGTTCGTTAGCTTTACGTTAACGCGTTTTGATTTTCCGGACGATTTTTATTTACGATTGATTTTTCACGATTACGATCGGACCTATCGATTATTTCGCTCGTCCGTTTCGTCCTCGGTACTTTTTTAATGGCATATGCGCGCCGGTTCTAGTTCAATAATTTATATCCGAAAGTTGGCTCGAAACGTTGCGAAACGTTCGCAGAAAATTGAATAAAGCATCGTTTATTCTATATTTCTAGACATTGTTGCAAGAAAATTTGAGGAACGTAACGATATCGATATTGATCTCGTCGATCGACGATTCTCTGCTTTTATTTCTCAATTAATCACCCAACTTAAATTCTAATAATTTCAAAATAAAAAACAAAAATTATGAAAATTTTCGAAAAATCAATTATTCATCGTGATAAAAAAATTGTGATAAAATCGTATTACAAGGAGACGTCGGACGAGATCGAGTTAAAAGTAGAAAGAAAAAAAATACGTTGCGAGGCGAGCGAGGACACGGAGGGAGCGCCGCCGACGAATCTCGGGGCAAAATGGCACGGAACACGTGGTGGCCTGGTGCGCGCGATTTCCGTCTCTTTCTCTCTCACACACACACACTTTCGCTCGAAACCCTCGATATATATGCTGATGCAAGCGCACATAGTGAATAATGCATAGACGGAGAGAATGGATAATGAGAGAAAAGGACGCGGATGAAACGACGAGCGAGCAGCGTCGATGTCGACCAAAAGTGTGGTTAAAGGGTAGAGGAGAAGGAGAAGTGGGAGGAGGGTTCGAGGGTAAAATCGAGGAGACGGAGAATTGCATATGCACCGATTGCACATCTATTTATAGACGAGATCGCCATGTGTCTATTACACGTTTCGCCAACCGGCAAAATCCTCTTTCGATGTTACGCTATAAATTTTTCCACTCGAATTTTAATATGTGTTGCGTTAAAAATTTTATCGATCGTCTCACCGTCGATTTCGATCGATAATCTTTATTTTCTATAATTATCAAGAATAAGATAAAATTATTTAACGTTTATGCGATGAAGAAATAAATTATGTGATAAGAGAGGGGCTATAGCGGAGGCGAGAAAGGTGGCGCGTGTTTCGTTACGATATTTGTGTCAAAACAGATATTGGGCAATGAGCCTTTTTTTCTATATAGATGAAAATTCAAGAAACCGTTTGTATACAGATATAGGAATGCGTTGGAAACGAGACGGATAATAATATGAATGAAATAGTGGCGGTTGGGCAATTCGTCGTGGCCACCGTCGTGTTTCGCGTCACTGCCTCGAGCTTTTCGTCTTTTTTTCTTTGCTCGCGTCTTTTTCTCCCTAGAATTTTTTTCTTTGCTTTTCATTCTTTCTAGAAGCTCGTTTCTTTTGAAACGAGCGTGGCTTGATAATTTTCGACACCCATCGTCGTCCCACCCTTTCGCGTCGAGTTGCAAAAAAAGCAAAATATCGGACGAACGCGATGGTTCCCAAATTAGAAGAACTTTGGAAGTCGTATAATCGCGACGTTTTAACTTCCTGGCTCGACTCCACATGAATGAATTTCAACCCTGGCAACGAAAAACCGTTTCGCCTAACAAGATGTACGTTTTTTAATTTGATTTATTATTTTTTTTTATTATAAATGACGATTATTTCGATAAGATCGTGGAGGCGAGGGGAATTTCGAGTCGAGTGAAAATATGTTCTTGTTTTTTCCCTTCTTTTCGATATCGACGAATAATTTTTTTGTAAAAATTCTGAAAAGAAATTGCAAAATTAATCTTTTTAATTTTCTAACGTATAATTACGATTCTAAGTATTTCCTGTTTATCAAAATTTCGCGACGCGTATTTGCACAGTCTCGACGAAATTAGGACACATACTCTCTCTCTCTCTCTCTCTTTCTCTCCCTTTCTCTCTCTCTAGCTACGTGTAATAGCGAGAGTAAAACTGGCGCGCCTCCACATGAATGAAGACGACGACGACGACGTCGACGACGTCGCCGACGATTATCCTTGACAGCAGTCGGAAGAGAGAAACTCGAGGCGTGTATGTTATGAAACGTGGAACGCGACGAGATTTTCGGCACTCGAAGGGGTCGACGAAAATGTTAGCAAGGTCTTAAGGGTGGATAAATGATGAAGAGGGTGCGGAGAGAAGAGCCCGAGGATATTGCGAAAACGCTCGTATAACAATATAAACCCAAAAATATACAAAATTTGGGAAGTTCGGCAAATTGCCGTCCGAGTAAAATATATCGTGCCTCGTTTCACTCTCCTCGATTGGTCTCGCAATTTTCCCTCTCTTCTGCCGATCGGAAGGGCGCGAAAAGTTATTCGACTATTATTAATCGAAAGTGTCGTGCCAGAGATACGAAAATAAACAGGCTGTGTGGCCTGCGAGGGATCGTGGTCGCGGTCGGTCGGTTTGCGAGGGCGGTGGTGAGGTTTCGGTCTCGTCGGCGATATTTGCCTCGTGTATGGCGCGTGGGCGGTCTCGAAAAATATCGATGCTCTTGTGACGATCAAGATTTTGTCCTCGCTTACACGAGCGATCGTCGATCGATCGTTTTTTTTGCGATTAAATTAATCGATCGATCGATCGATTTATAATTATCGATTATCACGATTTATCGTCGGCGTCGAGGGTGTTCGATCAGTCTCACTCGATCGATTAAACCTCGACAAATTACGTAGTTAAATATTTTCGTACGAATTTTAAATAATCCTCCTCCTCCTCCTCCTCCTCCTCCTCCTCCTCCTCCTCCTCCTCCTCCTCCGACTAATTTACGTATATTTGTCACGAAATTTATAAAGCTTAATGGGGCGCATTGTCGCCGTTTCGAGGGGAGATAAAACGCGCGCCGAAGAAAGATCGGGCGCGAGAACCGACGGAAGAATAATCACTGCCAGATTACCTGTCGGGACGTCGAAACAACCGTTGCCAAAATACATTTGTTACGAACGGCCAAATTTCACCGCTCGTTTATTAACGGTAAGAACAAAAACAAAACAAAAAAGCAAACAAAAAAATGACGAAATAATACCTCGTAATTCAACGAAATTCTCGATTTTATCGCGGAACTATCCATTTTTTCTTTTTCCTTGTTTTCTTATTTTGACAAATTTCCTCGGCTGGAATTTCATGAATTTTCGCACGATTATAAAATCTTTTCTCCGTAGGACGGAGAGAAAAGACTAAACAACGTTAAACTTCCGGAGAATATTTTTAGAATTCCGTGGGTGTTCGAGCGAGTTGGAAGGGGTTTGAAAATATCGAAAATTCGATATTTCGCGCGAAATAGACAAAATGGCGGCTCAAAGGTTCTAGTTTAGCGGGCGGCGATTCATAAAGGCGCGGAAAATGTATATTCATGGTAGAAGGAGGAGGAGAAGGGGGAGGGTTGGAGAAGACGTAGGCGCGCGGAAACCATCGTAGGAGTGTCGACAACAAACAGAAACGAGGCTCGCGGGGGTGGCAGACACGTAGTAGAGTCTCGAAAATAAATTCTGCGAGAGTGAAACAGAGAGTGAGAGAAAAAGAGAGTGACTGAGAGAGATACGAGTTGATATAAACGAGGGACAGAAGATACGAGAATAGAATGGCGAATGCGACGCATAAGGCGGCAACCACCGCCGGTCATCCCGGAGTTAACGACTCATAAGAGACGTTCGTCGTCGTTAATGTCTCTCTCTCTCTCTCTCTCTTTCTCTCGTCGCATTACTCCATAACACTTGATATTTCACTTATTTATAGAATTGCGCTTCTTCGGGCGGGGGAGGGGGGATAACGTCAAGGACAACTTACGAAATTTTGCTTTTGCAACGTCGTATTCCGCTCTCTTTGTCATTACTGGCGAATTCGACTGTTTAGAAACGTAATAATAACGTAACGATCGTGCTAACGAAAGGAACGATTGCGATCGATAAATATGATTTTTTGAAATTTTGTTGGCCCTCGTTTATTTACGACGAACGATAACAACGTCGATCGTCGATCCGTCGAACAAGATTTCGCTCGTTAAAGCTTGACGGGAATTAAACGATTTTTTTTTCTCGAGGGTCACGCGGTTCGATCAACGATCGAATATTTTTTCGCGATCCAGTGTGTCGAGGTTCGAGAATTAAACGAAACCTCCCCTTAATATCGATTTGAAAGAACAAGAAAAAATATACAATTTTATTACTCGTTCCATCTTTCGCTGATCGCGCGTGCGCTCCGGGGTAACGAAGGGTGGGGGCGAGGGGGTGGGGATAAGTTTGTTTCGCTTGAAAATAAAACATCAACATTTCCGTTTGGGCACGTAAGCGATCTTTCGCGTCTTCATCACCGCCCACCTCTGTCTATTCATGTGAGCAATGATCGCCAAGAGAATGGCGCATATACCGATACCCTTCATGCAGACCACTTTTCTCTCGTCCCAGTTGAGATCCGACGTCCACGTTAAAAATTCGACCACGTCCTTGGCTATTTGCGAGCGTGTCGCCGGTGTACCGTCGTCGTACTCGACTACTCCGTCTTGTATCATCTTGATTCGACATATTTTTAATTAAAAATCGAAAGAAAATTATTTAATTACAAATTTTTATCGATTAATTAATTCATTAATTATATTTTATTGGAAGAAAATGTCTTAACGTACCTCGGGCATCGACAGAGCACCACCGGCAAAATAAACATTGAACATTTGTCCATCCCCTAATTGGAAACCCGCGGGAGCTTCGCTATAGCCGGTAAGAAGAGAAAATATATAATCCTTGCCACGTTTTCTTCCGTTGACGATGAAACAGAGATCGACCGGAAGAGCTCCGTTGTTGGCGGCTCTCGCGGCTTCCTCGTTCCGAAATGGCATCGGTATCGGATCGTGCAATTTGCACGGTCTCGTATAATAATTACCCTCCTCGTCGGGTCCGTCCTCGATCTGAACTCGAACGAAGAATCGATCGATCGATCAAATTTCTTTTTTTTTTTATATAAATTTCTCCATTTTTTTTTTTTTTTTTTTTTTTTCTTTGCAACCGATTTTTTTTCTCGTTTTTTACCTCGTACTCGGCGGCAATCTCTTTCATCTCTTTCTCGGTGTGGGTCACATTGACGAGATCCCTGAAGTGAAGAAACTGTAGACTGTGGCAAGTCGCGCAAACGTTTCGATAAACGTGCCAGCCGCGTCTCGCGCTCGCATGATCGATCGACGACATCGCGCGATTCGTCCGCCACGGATAACGGGGTGGTTTCGCTTGAAAATCGCTCGCCCGTACCGATCTGTCGATCAGATAGAGAATCGTCCCGCAAGTCGCTAACGCACCGCTCATCAGGCCCAAAAGGCTCTTGACGATATTACGTTCGGGGCCTTGCGACGAGTCGCTCGACGACCACCTCGTTCGATCGCCGATCGACGCGAGAATACGTCGACCGTACGAGGGTACCAAAAGTCCGACGTTTCGTCGCGTCGAAATTGACATTTTCGTTTGATTCTCGACAACTGCCAACTTCAGTTCGATTTTTTTTTAACCCCTTGTTGCACGAATAATGAAGGAGATGGGAATACATTTTTTTTTTAGTAAAACATCTTTTACTCGCCTCCCTTAACGTATACAAACTTTAGCAGGGATAATACGGTTGCTAAAAATTCTAATTTTGTTCGGTTATGTTAAAAAGATTATTTATTTATTTATTTTTTTTCAAAACTAACTTTGAGTCCTAATTGTTCATTTTTCTTCGTGTAACGGAATGCATTTTTTTATTGTCGCAAAGCAAAGCAATTGACAAGAAAATCTTGCAATACACCAAAAAAAAAGAAGATAAGAGATTAATGAACCTTTTTTTTTTTTTGTTTTTTTAACAAATTTCTAAATATTTTAAAAATATTTTCAAAAAAATTCTAACATCCTTTTCCCTTATTTTCTTCTGTAGTCTCGTTTTTTCCTCTTTGTTTTTTAACGTACATACATCATCGTCAACCTCGATCAATTTTCGTAGTCGATGATCCGATAAGAATCTCGCGAGGCAATGATACGCGCGAATCTCTCGTTATATGACTCGAGTTACACAATACGAAACTTACGCAACTTCGTCTCTTCGTTCGTGTACAACACAAGAATGAGTTCGCCAAGACGGACGACGATACGAACGGGAAACTTCGCGATAGACGTGGGCGATGAGATGTGAAGGGCGGTGAGGAGATGAGGAGGGGGGGGGGGGTTAGAGTTTATATCCGTACTTGTCTTATAAATAGAAAAGTTGGTTATGCGCGTTTCTCTCGGGACGAAGGTGTGTATTATAGGTGTCGGTAAAGTCGCTGCAACTTTGATTCCCGTTTGGGTCGCCAACTTCGTCCTTCGTTCATTCAATTTGCGATTGTTCGTGCATAAAAAAATTTCACGTGCTTCGTACACCTGTGATTGATTTTTTGATTATCGAATTAAATAGCTAAAATACGTTTTATATTAAATCCTCGAAGAGATTTTGTTTTTCTTAATTTTTGGCAAAAAATGTTAATAACGATGATAATAATTTAATGATATTTCAATAATTTTAATTGCCAAGTAGTTTCGTGTCGTACGGAATAACGCGATAGAGAAAACGTTCGGTTTCGGATACGACAATGTCGAGAAATAGCTTTTAATGTAATTTCGTTGGTAAATCTCAAGGGGAAAGGGGGGTGGGGGTTGTAGGAAGCCAGAAGTTATTCGTAGAATTTGATTTTACCTCGGCATTTCCGTTTTACGCCACGATGCTTCCACGATCATTATATACACGTCAACTATCTGTATATGCGAAAATCGAATTTTCCTCGTGGAGTAAAATATTTAAAAAAATTTCCACGAAACGTAAATTTTGATCATCGAATCGTAATAACAACGACTATAACAAAAAGAATTCGTACATATACGAATAACGATCGACTATCGAATTTTCTTAATTCGATATTAATAAATATCTAATTAATCGATAATTTTCTTAGTCTTTCTAGATTTTTGTCAATGTCGTTTTTGTGTTTTTCGTTTTCTTTTTTCTCATTCGATTAACGAGACTCGGGTAATTCGATCGCGATGAATTTATAATTGGACACAGCCCCGTGGTTACGACGTCGTCGCGTCGAAATATCAAATTTTCTCGTCTAATTCGTGGCCATAACGCGAGAAGACCTCGCGAGGATATTTTATTACAGACTCTCTCTACTACGGTCATCGTAGCGATACGCTCCATCCATCCCTTCCTCCCTCCCTCACTCCCTCTCTCTCGATGGTCCGATCTCCTCTCAGGTGTCTACGCTCGGATACAATTATAGACCCCCTAGACAGTCGTTAAAGTGTCCGATTTTCGTTGAAAACGTCGAGCTGTTTATACGCAGGCGGACTATAACGAAATACGTAATAACGAAGAGAGATCAAAAGTCTCTTCTCCCCCTCCCCGTTACTCGCACGTTATAGAACAAAAACGAGGTGTCGCTAAATTTCTCACTCCTTCTAATATCTCGGGCGTGTCGTAGTCGTAAAATTTTCTCCACGCAATTTCAAAGTTCCAAAAAAAAAACAAAAAAGAAAAAAAAACGCCCAAGTTTCTAATAATAATTCTAGTTCCCCACGATCGATGAATTAAATACGTTATTGAAAGAAAAATAATGATTTTTACGTTTTTTTCAAAATTTTATTCATTAATACAAATTTATCTCGCGTATAGAAAATGAAGGAAGGAAAACAATACGAATCAAATTTTCCTCGGGCATTTTCTCGCCAAATTTGATTTATCTAGCGAGAGAGACACGAGTCGAATTTAGAAATAAATAAAAGGAAGTCGTATTATTCGGATCGTAAATCATTAGGAGAGGGGTGGGGGCGCGATAAATCGGGAAATTCACGGGTAAAATTGCAACATAATTTACATCGTGGCAATCGCGACAAAGTTTCAACGTCCTTTTCACGATCTCGGAGGCCGAGGCTGCTATTAATCGAAGGAACGAGAGTGATATAAACAAACACACCCAGACGTGTCTTATTCACGCTAGTTGGCTAGAACGTGTGTCGAGATTGGATCTTAGCCAGCTGTTCACGCGTTTAACAGGTGTTTTATTTTATTTTTTTTTCGTTTCAATTTATCACACGATTTTACTTAATTATCATCCTGGCATTATTCGCAAACTCGCGAGATGGCGACTCGATCGAGTTCTCTGTCGTGTCTCCATGCAAAATCTCTCTCTCTTTCTCTCTCAGACTGTCATGATGCTCCGTCAATTTTTAGAACTTCACTTGAATTTTTCAAATGAATTTAATTATCTATTCAATTCAATTTTAGTCAATTTTTGTAATTCCACTTGTATTTATCATGGGTAATTAATTCGCAATAAGAAAACTGACACATTTCTGTATGTATTAGATGTAAGCTTCTTATTAAACAAGTGGTTCGTTGTACCATTCTGTTAATTACAAACACAAATACATAATTACAAACGCAAATACGCGTTTATCAATTTTCTCTTTATTTCACCGAATAAACAAAATAAATTAACAAACATTTTCACAAATAACAAATTTTCATAAGATTTCCCTTTTAATGAATATATATATATATATATATATATATATATCTTTCGAATTTTTGTCGTTCGGTGGTTGGCACGTGGCGCGCGGTGGTCGCTCGAAGGAAAACCAAGGCCATGTGTCGAGGAGGGTGGAGAAACGCTATTATAGCCATATCCATTTACGTACGCGTATATAGGACGATATACACGCGTTACGATAACAACCTTTTACTTTTCTCCCTCGTGGTGCTTCGTTTTCAAACCATCACCATCACCACCACCACCCCTCTCTTTTATTTTCATACCCATCACAGACAGGCGTTATTACATATATAGGTATTACGAAAAATACCATATTACGTAACTATACAAAACATACGCACACAATCGTCTTAAAATTCAATCAGCTTCCCCTCCCACCCTTATGTTAATAGCAACAATATAAACAGCCTCGTTGCATAACGCAACGTAACGAGGCTCGACAGGTCCGAATAAAATCCGGTCGCGGGACTCACGGATAATCGTACTGGTACGTTCGTAATACGTAATCGTCGATTATAAATTTTGTTATCGTCTCCTCTCCCTCTCTCTCTCTCTCTCTCTTTTCGTCGCTCTTTCGCTTATGGTTCGTTCAATTCAGCAGGATATCCATTCTGGGATCATTCATAACCGTTTGAATATACAAATATATATAAATAAATTTATATTTTTGTATATATATATATATATATTTATATTTATTGATATAAATAATTAGAGGGTATTTCGCGACGTGGCTGAACTCGACATTACGGTCAACGTACTCATTGAACCGTATGTACGTATACGCGTATATAGAGTGAAGTAATAGCGTCGGAGTACAGTGGTTACACTGTTTATCCGTAATACACGGGTGTGAAATCTATTTGCGGAATCTCCGCTCTCTTTTTCTCTCGGTTCGTCGTTTTCCAACTCGCGCTCTCTATATAATCGCTCCACATCTCACTTCTCGCATGCTTCGTAGCCTCGACGCTCGCTGAATATCCGCCCGTGCGAAGTGCACACGCCGCGTTTCCGGACACGGACGGACCGACCACATTTTTCTTTCTTTCTTTCTTTCTTTGTTTCTTCTCGGGGGGGGTTTTTTTTTTTCTTTTTTTTTTCTCTTTTGCCAGTCGCATGTCTCGACCTGTTCGTGCGACGCGAATATTAGCAAGGAATATATTGGTTTGTCCGCCCCCCCCCCTCCCTTCTCCTCTGTCCTGGACAGAGAACAATGCGGTGGGAAAAATTTAACGACTTGCAAGAGAAAAAGTTTCTCGCGACACTTTTTCGCTATTTTCGCGCATAAAGAAAATCCTTTGATTCGAGAAATATTAAAAAAAATTGTTTTCATACGAATAACAAAATTTTTTTTTTTTTTTTTTTTTTTTTTCAAATAAAATTCTGCGAGATATATTAGTTGGTTTTTTGTTTTCGTTGAATTGCAATTTTGTCCCATCAAAGATTTATAGCCAGGGGGCGAGATTCATCGTTGGAACAAAAACGCTGAAGAATTACGTTTTTTGTTTCCTCCGGAGCGAATTTCGTGCGCGAAATGCACCGAGAGAGAGTAACGAAAAAAAAAACGAGTCGTTCTCGAATGAAAAAAATATTTGAAAAAAAATAAATAAATAACGAGAGAAATTTGTTTTTGCCGAGTTCTCGTAGTCTTGAATATAGTTTGATGTTTTCCGCATATAGAAGCTTGGTGCGGGCTCTCCCACGTGTATGTCTGCTGCGCGTGTGTGTGGCGTACGAGCTCGGGGTGGAGAATTCGATCGATAGACTCTCTTTTGCTGTGGAAGGCGCGCGGCCTTCGAGCTCTCGATCGGACCCGCGAGGTGAACGGAGCGAGGGAGAAACGGAAAGGAAAAGGTGCGAGCGAAAGAGGGAGAGGCAAAGCCAGCACGTGCTGCTCGTGCTAGAATGAAGCTCTGGCTCGACCCAGCCGAAGGATGAAAAGGGTGGTGGTGGTGGGTGGTGGAGGTTGAGAAGAAAAAGTGGAAGTGAGTTGGATCGCGGAGGTGGAGCTATAATTTCTCCTCTAATTTCGATCAGCCCCGCGAGCTACGAACGTCGTACGCTAACGAACCCTTCGGGACTCTATTCACCCTTCTTCCCATTTCCCCCTTCTATTTTCCCTCTCGGTCTCTCACTCTAGCTTCGAGTTAATTCTCATTTAAACGTGAAACAATTTAAAACCCATTTTCCAACGAGACACTTCACGAGGGAGGTGGGAAATATCATTATTTAAAAAATTAATTATTATGATTTTTATTAAATAAATCCAAAAAATAAAAAATAATGAAGATTTTTGTTTGTTTTTCGGAATTAGTGAAAAATCGATGGAATGTTTGACGAATAGTTGGAAAAGATCTTTTAACGTTGTCGAGAAGGTGTAAAAATTGTTTTGTTTTGTTTGTATTTTTTTAATTCTTTTTTGCTTCTCGAATTCTCGTTACCGTTTCGCAGTCTCCCCTCGGCTTTCACGCGATCGCGTTTTTCCTCAATGTTTTATATATTTACCTACAAGTTGGTGTTGCACATGACTTGGGTGTGCTGAATGTGTGTTACTGGCGCGGCAATGGGAATATAACTCGTAGAGACTGTGCGGCGCCAACGGGACACGCAAAACCGTCGCGCACGCTCGACGTGAGAACGAGGGTTTATCCCTCCTCCCCTTTTTCTCTCCCTCCCTCCGTTATACGAGAATTTACCGTCTCTCGCGCTCTTGACAATTTTATCGAATTAAAGAAAAGCCCCTAAATCTCCTCGAGCATATCTCGGCGAGTACCGCGCTTTATTGAATTATCGCCTATAAATAAATGTTTAATCTCATAATTGCTCATGTTTGCAATTCTATGACGCAATAATTAATAAAAATAGACATTTTTTCAAACACAAATTTTCCTGAACTGTTTCAATTCAGAATTATAAAAATGTAGGTTAGTCAAAAATATTCACCGAACGAACGTTCGATTTACGACGTATTTCATATTTCGTGCAATAAAAATAAAGATTTTCAGAGTTTCGTTCGTTTAATGAAAAATATACGAAGTAAATATTTGTATCGTAAACGAGATAAAAATTAAATAACAATTTTATTTTAATTCGAATTACATAACGAATGAAAAATCAACGTATCTACATTTTCGTCCGACCGATAAATCGTTATCTCCAATACGACGGTTTCGCAGAATTTCGATTCGGTCGATGAAGCAGCCCCGGGGATGCCATGAAAAAATATATCTATATACACACACATATATATATATATATACATATATATATATCGTTCCCTCTCTTTCTATCTCTCTCTCTTCTCTCGTTCCCTCCGACTTCCGCCTTCATCCAACCCGGGTATTTTATTTCCCAACGACTCTCGTATCGCCGATACCCCATAGTTTCCCTCGTAAAAATGTATCGTCGACTTCTTCACGTCGCATAATTTATTATTCATCGGTGATTTTGCTTCGAAGAGGTGGCAAAGAGGGGGGGGGGGCTATGAGAGAGGGCGAAAATCGCATAGTTTCGAGAACTCGCGAAATTGATCGTACAAGAGTATATCGATTATGAAATAAAGAAAAAAATATAGTTTTGTAGGTATTGATGATAATAAGGAAAAAAAATTACTTTTTTTTTCTTTTTTCTTTTATACTGAAATATATTTGTACGTAATCGCGTTGGGTGGATTATTGAGAAAGCTCTATCGCCCTCTCTCCTCTCTCCCTCTCTCTTTCTCCCTCCCTCTCTCTCTCTCTCTCTCCTTCACTAACTCACTCTCTTTTCCTCTTTCAACCCCTCTCGGACTCTAGTAGTGTTCCCATAGCAGCATTGACCGCTTCTATTTATATAACACACAACTCTCGTGTCTCCCCGCTGGCTCAGACCACCCTCAAGTACGTCGTTTCTCCCTCTCGTTTTCTTCTTCTTTCAACAATTTTCTTCGACCTATCGGACATCTTGTCTATCTATATATATATATATATATATTTCTTCCTCAGCGAATTGCACTTTGAACCAATCCTTCGATCCTACTTTCATTTCTCTTATATATCCGCGTATATATATATATATAAGGGAATATATATATATATATATTATTATCAGTAACGATAAAATAGAAAACAGATTTATATTTTCTGTGATGAAATCGTGATTTTCGTCGTTGAGAAATCTGGCGAGACGTTGATCCGAGTCGACGAGAAACGATCGTTCGTACACGTGCGTGTGCCATTGTGTGACTCGATCGTAGCGAAAAAAAACAAAAAAACAAAAAAAGCAAAAAATCGTTTCTCGTCGGGGAGGAGTTAATTTATATATTTTTTCATCCCCCCTCCCCCGTTTCGTGAGCACGAGCGAGCGAGCGCGAGGGTGTTCGCGCGACTACATTCGGCCGATTAAATCGGGACGTAATTTTTTTTTGATACGAAAGGTCAAGGTTTTTTTTATAGACACGTGCACGTATATATATATATATATATATATATATATATAGAGAGAGAGAGAGAGAGAGAGAGAGACGTTAATACGCGATTAATACGCGAACATTGGACAAACACACGCACGTGTGTTTAACTCGACGTTTTTTTTTCCTTGGACAATATAACATGGAAGAAAAAAAATGGCGTCTTATGTTCTTATGATACGCGGGATTGGAAAGAAGGAAAAAAAAGAGATAATCGCCGTAAAGTATTGAATTATTGGATAAAACATCGACATTTTATTTCGAGAAGTTCGATATATATATTCGTGAATCCCGCAAGTAGAGACATAGAGCGAGAGAGAGAGAGAGAGAGAGAACGTAAGGGCAAGGGGGGCACTTCGGTCGCAACGACGTTTATATCGGATTTTCCTATTATTTTTAATTCAAGGAATAAAATGTGCCCCTCTTGCACATGTGTAGGATGAAATTCGTTTATTTTTAACCCTATCTTTTTTTTCCGTTAGCGCTCGTGCAAATTATCGAACGGCGTACATCGTGGAATTTCATGGAGGGAATGTGTCTTTTCTTCTCGTATACGTGTGCGAGACGCGAGTTAACGTCGCTGCCACGTTAATCGAGTTACGACACTATTATGTTCTATTAATACGTAGATAGCGAGGAGCGAATGGAAAGAGACGAATGTGTGTGTGTGTGAGAGAGAGAGAGAGAGAGAGAAAGAGAGAGATAGAGAAGCGCCGCGCCGACTGCTATGATCGAGCGTGACGACACCTTCGAGAAAATCGGAAAGCCGGAGCGAATGGCAGTGATAAAATAGCTCGCTGTTCGTAGGAATGAACGAACAAAAAATAAGAATTTTGTTATTTTTTAATTTGGGACCGTTGATTCGATCAACGATTGAATTAATCACAAACTCGTGAATAAATTATCGTTATTTTCTTTCGAATTAATTAAAAAATAATTGCTTCAATCATTATTCATTGAAATCTTAATTATTTAGAAGATAATTAATTCTTTTTATTGGGTTTTTTTATTTTTATTTTTTTGTAATTTTTCACATTCCTCTCAATTCGCATACTCACTTTATTCACGGGCGAACGGACGCACTCTCCTCCTTCCCCACTCGGACAGACATTTATATTATACGTATAAATATATATATATACGTTACACGTATTTTAGGTACAGACACATGGAAAAGTTCAACATACAAAATAGTGTGCCTCCGATCTATTTTCGTAAGAGCCGAATTTATTTTCGTACTCACTCGCGCTGTTTCCCCGAGAATTTCCAATTGGCCGAAACTCTCCGTAGCGGCAGAAGCACCAACGCGGCCGACAGCATCCACCGTCTCTCTCTCTCTCTCTCTCTCTCTTCTCTCTCTCTCTCTCTCTCTCTCTCTCTCTCTCTCTCTCTCTCTCTCTCTCTCTCTATCTCTCTATCTCTCTCTTCTCTCTCTCTCTCTTCTCTCTCTCTCTCTTCTCGATCTCTCTCTCTCTCTCTCTCTCTCTCTCTCTCTCTCTCTCTCTCTCTCTCTCTCTCTCTCTCTCTTCTCTCTCTTCTCTCTTCTCCCCTCGCGAGTTGCTCGCCGCCTCGATCATCGCGCAGTTTTGCCGCGATACAGTCTCGCGAAACGTTTTCTCGGCGTGAAGATTTCCCTCTCTTTCTATTTCTTACCGTTTCTCTCTTGTGTAAAATTACTATAGGTATAGGAGCATTTGGCGAAGTGCTCGGCCACATCCCTGGGTAAACGAAATTCCACACGATGTGAAATTCCACTCACTGCTCTTTTCCTCGCATCGAATCGCCAACTGGCCAATACGGTTTCGTCTCCGTCTCGTAATCGGGAAAATATACGATTTAATATTCGAATAAAAGTTTCATCATTTTTATATGAAAAAAAAAAACAAACAATAACAATTAATCAATCAAAATTAAACTCGTTGATTAATCGATCGAGAATTTAATTTATAAAAATAATCACATTATTTCTGATTAACACGATTGAATATAAATCGACGATTATTTCGTCGAATCGATTATCAATTTGTTTCCTTGAATTAAACTCCTAATTGATCGAATCGTTTTAACGATTTGGCGATATCGAGAACGAGTCTCATCGAATCGTATAAGTTACGATGGAAACAAAGGAAGAAAAAAATTGTTTTCGTCGCAATCCGCTCGCCAGAAATTTTTTTATTTCACTCTCTCGAGACCCAAATTTTATTCGTTAAAGTATTATCGTTTCGGCCAACAGCCCAAACGCAACTCGGTCAAAGTCGCCCGTCGGCACGAAAAGAAGGTCTCTCTCCTGGCCCGTCGCGTCGCCCGATACAAACGCGAAACCTCGTCAGCCGAGAAAAACACCCTCGTATTTCCCGTGGAGGGTAGAAGGGTGGGGTGAACAGCGAGAATGTTTTCAAATTTCCGGATTAACAGCGAACGATCGTTCTCGATTTTTCGCTCACTAAATTAAAAAAAAAACAAAAACAAAAACAAAACAAAAAATTCTTCATTTTTCGATATTTTTAAAAATTCCCGTGACAAAGCGAGACAGCGCAACGACACACGACGTGAATTACAACTCGAGATGATTTATTTAACGCGCTTCGTAATGACAAAGAGCTTAGTCTCGTACGATACGCGACAGTACGAAATTTAATCGAGACGTTGCATCATACGCAAGAAAAAAGAAAAAAAACGAAACGGTTCGCGTTCTCTCTCGTCCCTTTTGTCGAATTTCTTTGACGCCCACGCGAACTACGATTATTTAAAGCATTCTTCGTCTCCTAAATTTCACAAGTTCTTCACGAAATAATACGACGATAATGAAAGGGTAAATAAAACAATATATATATATATATATATATATATATATATATATATATATATATATATTTGTATAAAAATTACCCATGAAAAATCTCGGATAGAGAACGGAGCGAGACGGGGAGAAAAGCGAATGAAGAAGATCCATATAGCTCGATTCTATTCGAGTCCTGACTCTGGTAAAATGCCAATTCTATTTATTCGAGCGAAGGCGGGTTTCGCATTGTGTCCCCGCGTTAAATTTGTTATGTAGTGTATTAAAGTCAGGACGGTGCTAGCGAAGCGGAGAGAAGAGAATGAGAATCAGAGAGAGAGAAAAGTGTTGACGGCGGCCAACCGCGAGTATATTAGCGATAACTCGTCGTCTATCACGCTCGTTCGTACTGCGATTCGTTCTCTTCTCTCTCTCTCTCTCTCTCTCTCTCTCTCTCTCTCTCTCTCTCTCTCTCTCTCTCTCTCTCATTCTCTCTCTGCACTAATATACGCATATCGTGTCGTCATTCTTCATTATAGAAGTAAAAAATAGCAATGATTATTGAATCTCAATGGTCGATAATTAACTCCCTACGATAAATATATATATCTATATATATATATATATATGAATCGTATTCAACGAATCAGTGGCTCATTAACAACCAGAGTCGTCCTCCCTCTTGTTATTTTTATTTCCTCCGGGTCAAAGTCCTCGATCGTCCAATATTCCGTCCGATCTGTCGGATTTTTAATTATCGTCGCAAAATCTGTGATTTCTCTATTTATTATACGAGGGAGGAGGTCGAAGAGACATTAATTATTTCATTCGCTACAGGTTGGATGAATTGTATTTTCGTACTTCTCGGTGGTCGTTTGTCGTAGAGCAAAATGCTTTTTGTATTCGCGTTTATAAAATGTCTTCGTCCCGTCATGCTCCAGTGATTTTTTACGATAGACCCAATGTATATATATATATATATAAATATATGTAGACATTTACGTGTGAGCAAAGTTTATGGAGACAATCGTCGCGATGAAAACCTTGATGATGATAAACTCCACTTGGCACACTCGGTCATCGCGCGTACGAAAAAAGAAAGTTGGGCGTAAACCCACGATTATTTTCGCGACTTTGCGATTACGAACGGCGACTATACATCGTCTTACCCCTCGAAGAAAAAAACAAAAAAAAAAAACAAAACCTAAAACAGAAAAAAATCGACGATTACAAATAAAAATAAAAACCGCATCGATAATCCATCGAATCGATGATGATATGTATTTCGAAATATTCCGAGCCTCAAGAATTATTTTTAGAACGAAGCGGCTCGACGCTCGTACTAAAAATATCTAAATGTATAATAAAAATAAAAAATGATAAAAAAAACATTTCTATCGCACGAGTGATCCAATTTGCGATCGAATTCCTCGCTTAAATTCCTCGACGCGCAGAGTCGTTCGCGCGCTTTATTTCAAGAACCGTTCGTCGTTACACGGTGTGTAATAACGCGAGGCGAGAATGGCACGAGCCTTCCTCGTTACAGGTGTCCCTCGTGTGTGACGCGATACACACGCCACGTGATACGAAACGACGCCACGTTCGCTACATACCGAACCACCGTCGGCTTAATCGATCGTACATCGTTAAAGAAAAATTAAAAAGAGAGAGAGAGAGAGAGAGAGGGAGAAAGGAAAAGAAAAAGAAGAAACACAACACGACACATGAGAGAGACGTTGTCACGTGGAGAACGTGGGTAGTTATATATCGGATTGTAAACATAACCTAGATTCTCGTACGACGACGAAGACGACGACGACGACGGAAAGACAGACAGAGAGAGAGAGAGAGAGAGAGAAAGAGATAAAAAAAATATATATATATATATATGCGAAGGAGAGCTTGGAGGTGAAAAGAGGGCGAACCAATAACCTAGCCTAATAACAAGAAAGAAAGAGAGGGAAAGCGAGTGACGAGGGTGGTGGATGAGGGAAGGAAGAAAAAGAAAAAAAAAGAGCTTCGAAAGCCGGTCCACGTAAAGGTCACTCGAGCAGGAGAGAGATGGAAAACGATTGAACAGTGATAAGAGAGAAGTGCAGAGGGGGTTGCGCACTGACTGGATAGAAAGAGGGGGGTGGGGGGTTGGTTGAGAAGACGAGAGAGGGGGAATGTCTATTTATAAACTCGCTCGCAACCCTCTTTACCCGTCTACCTTTCTTTCTCTCTTTGTCTCTCGACGCGCGCTGGGAAACACTCTCTTGCGACGAAAGAGAGAGGGAGAGAGAGATACAGAGAGAGAGAGAGAGAGAGAGAGAGAGAGAGAGAGAGAGAGAGAGAGAGAGAGAGAAAGGCTGCGAGCTATCCGCTCGCGCTCCTCCCACGAAAACCTGCAGCAGGTTCTATTAATAGTACGACCCCGCTATCTCCTTCTCTCGCGAGCATTACATACCATCTATAACTTCTACCGCGCTTATATAGATACGACGCAGCCTGAAAAGTGTGCACGGGCTCTCTCGACCGTGAGCTGTTAGCGAGTCTCACCGGGCTACCTTTTTCTTTATTCTTCTTCGTTCCCTCTTCTTCTTCTTCTTCTTCTTCTTCTTCTTCTTCTTCGCTCTCGGGTCCGGAGACATCACGAATCTTCGGAGC
>OX637868.1:2991742-3067396 GCA_951802705.1 Netelia virgata
ATCGATCGTCTCGAAAAAACTAAAAAAAAACGTTAAATATTGATTTTGAGGAAAAAAATTAGAAATTTTTAGAATTTTATTACGAAAAATAAGCCAAAAATTTGACTACTTAGGATTCTGAAAATTATCGTACGATGTTTGTAATGTACGAAGCGTATATATATTTTACATATGGGTAAAAACGAAGAAGAAAGAACGGCGAATATTAATCCGTGTTTTAACACGTGTGGCCGTTTATTTTTGAGTTCATTTTTAGATCTCGGTATTTTCGAACCGTTTCCAACTATTTTTGACGTATCCTCGGCTTTCCTTCTCTCTCTCTCACACTCTTTCTCCCCGTTTCTTTTCAATCATCCTTCCACAAACCCGCAACACTTTTTAGACGCGACCGCCGACACCCATTTTTTCACCAATTTCTTTTTTGTTTGTTCCTGTCCGACGCAAGAAAAAAACAAAAATTCATCAAATTTCGTCATCTCTCGTCGTGACCTCGACGATCATCGTTTTCGTCGCTGTTGGCGAGAGATACTTAAAAACAAAAAAAATATGCCGTCGTAAAATTGGCAAAAAAAAACATAACAAAAAAATAGCGAGTTTTGCCCGTCTATACAGCGTTGCGCGAACAAACAAAAACTGCTTTTTTCTCTCGTGAAAAAGAGCGAGTCTGAAAAGCGTTGGTAAAAAATCGTGAAGGGGAAGTTTTTTTGTTGTTTAAGGGCGCGTATTTATACGATGAGCTCGAGAGAAAAGACCTCACGCTGAGGCAGACATGCTCGGTGCACGCTACACGTATATATATATATATATGTGTGTGTGTGCGTGTGTAAGCCGGAGCGTACTTGAAGACTGCAAGTGCGAGTCGCGAAGCTCGAATGTCCCACGGACGTATAGTTAATGCTTTCCCACTCCCATTTCCCCCAGAAAAGACAAATTACCACACTTTTTTTACACTTTTATTACATCTTCGCGTTACAATTTCGATTAAAAATAAATTCGATTTAATAAAAAAAAAACGTACATTTTTTGTAAATCGAATAACGATATAAAATTGTTTTCTTGATTTTTTATTATATTACTCGTACCTACTACGAGCTAATGGGAATATTATTATTATTATTACTATTATTATTATTAGGTAGTATTATTTGAACAACTTTTAACAAAAGTTTTTTTTTACAAAATAAGCTAATGGGAATATTTTTGTTTTCTTTTTTGTTCCAGGTAGGAGATTTTTTTTCCATCCGAGAATGTCTAGCGTTAGTTTACGCGCGAGTCCGCTCGGTCGCGTTGCGTTCGTGTGGCTCTCGCGGATACACGCGAGGGATGTCCGCAAAGTGTGATAAGGAGAGAGAGAGAGAGAGAAACAGAGAACGCGGGCGAGAGAGAGAGAGAGAGAGAGCGCGTGAGGCAGCGAGCGAGGGGTGGGGGGAGTTTTCATCAGGTATAGGTAGGTGGCTAAAAATAGAGCCGGTACATCATATCGAGCGGTTAGTTATAAATAGATCCGTGACGACGACAACGCCGAGGTCTAACTCAACCTTACCCCGTTCACCCCTCGGACCACACGTATATATGAAATATTATCTATACGTATACGTAACATCCACATATATATACATACACCCATAAATACCAGATAACAAAGAATCGAGAAACGGAGGGTGCCTTCGTTACGCTCGTAACGTTTAAATAACTTTGTCGAAATAACTCGCGACGTAAATAACAAAACAAAAAAACAAAAAAATTAAACAGTAACAGCGATTCGCACGAAATATCTTCCTCGAAAATAACGATCGTCGACGGAAAAACTTGGCAACTAAATATTCATAAATAAAGGTGAAATATTGTGCACAGAATCGTGAAACGAGAAGAAGGTAATAAAGATTGCGAATGAGTCATATTTTTCGTGAATTTCATCGTTTTAACGAAAGTAATTTAATTTAATTTTCTTAATGTTAATTTTCGTTTATCCAAATTTGTACGATTATGAAGACGACAGGTGGAAATTGGGGTTGGAAGTCGACAAAATATGTGTTTTTTGTTTTTGTTTTAACGCAAGGGGTGGTATGATGGGGATGATAATTATCCTAAAGTGATAGACGGTTGGACATTTGGCAACAACTCAAACATACGGTTCTCGCTGTTTTCTCTCTTTCTCTCTCGTTCTACCGAAGCCATTAAATCAAATGGATCGATGAACGCGAAGGGAGATGGTTGAGCTAATGTCCCGGTGTGGGGCGTGTATGACGACGTTAAAAGGGTGGTGGGCGGTAGACAGAGAGTGAACTATAGCACGAGCGAGAGCGGAAAGACAGATGGAGTAAAAGAGAGAGAGAGAGAGAGAGAGAGAGAGAAAGAGAAAGAGAAATAGTGAGGGAGAGGGAATAGCAACCTTGTAGCTATTCTTGCCATTGAGACGTACTCTGATCGATGAGGCAGAGAACTTCCTTAACGGGAGAGAGATATACACCTAGACGTTTGAAAAAAATATTTTTTTTTGCATTTTCTTTAAGTTTGAGGTCTTAAGAATATCTGGTGAAAACGGCAAGGCAATATTTTGATAAATAAGTGAATTACAGCCGAAAACGTGAACGGGTTGGTGCTGACCCGACAGTCAGGTAGCGGCAAGCGACCCTTCGGACAAAGCGTATTAACTTGTTTCGTCATTCTATTGTAGTGTGTTTTTAGAGTATGCAGGTATAAAGAACATTCCAGATGACTCTTATTCATTGACAGAAATAGACACGTTTTATCAGTATTTTGCCGTTAGTGCAACTGTGCGCTACACAGAATTTTCGTTGTCGAATAGACATTGAAATAATTCAATCATGGCGTCTACTTCCATTTTGCCAGACGATCCTTTATGGTTGGCCTGACAATTTTCATCGTGACGAGATTTCCATTCCTCATATTGCTCGGTATTTCTGTGATTATTCCAATACTGACATTGAGCACAATAAGAAGATTTTACAAGAAAATCAACGACTTTTCCTGGCAACTGACCAATGAGAACAGCAGCTCCATATAATGAGGTAAAACCACGTTTTCGCCATGTCCCATCCCCTGAAACTGTCAGTTTTGTGATATCCAAAGGGTCGCTTGCCGCCACCTGACTGTCGGGTCAGCACCGACCCGTTCACGTTTTCGGCTGTAACTCACTTATTTATCAAAATATTGGCTTGCCGTTTTCACCAGATATTCTTAAGACCTCAAACTTAAAGAAAATGCAAAGAAACAAGATTTTTTTCAAACGTCTAGGTGTATATCTGCCGTTAACCGTTGCACTACCAAAGAAAACAAAAATTGTTTCGTTTGATTTAAATAAAAACAAATTTTTAAAACATCTTGGGGATTCATCGAAATTTTACGTTTTTTTTTTTCAAAATAACGTCGAAAATACCATTGAAAAACAACAAAGAAACGTTGACTTTTAATCAGGATGAAACGTGACGATAAATTGCAAAATGCCTTTCGCTTATTTCGTCGAAACGAAATCGTCAACGAGCTGAGAAGACAAAGTGCTGACGATTCGTCGTGACTCGCGATATCGCGGAACTTCCGGTAGCGAGCCACGACCGATGACGCTCTCGTCGTCCCACGGAATTTCGATAACTCGAGATTTTTCTTTTTTTTTTTTTAATCCCTCCCGATTACCTCGTTCGCATTCCACCCTCATCGTTTCCCTAGATTTACGTCGACAAAAAACAACAACAAACGATACGAATATAAACGACGAAAATCAATGATACGAATGTAATTATTGTGAAATTAACGACACGATATAAAAAAATTTCAATCGATCGATACGACAATAGAATTTCGACGTAACGATCGTGGAAAACGCATTATTGTTTTTAACCATATCGTGTGGAACGTTTGGAGAATTCGCGATACGTTCGTAATTTCGAAACCAGCCACAGGTATTTGTATTTAGTGATTATGCTCGATTACTTTAGAGAACGTTATTGCGCAACGACGTCGTCCTGCCGCCTTTGTCGTATCTCGAGTTGGCTATTCTTGACTATCGATCCGGTGTATAACCGACAACCCTACTCTTCATAACTAATTATGGAATCGACCAAAGACGTACTTGAACATGGCAAGATGTAATTACTTGCCCATTGGCTTACGCGATATCTCCTCTCACAATCGGACAAACAAACGATATATATATATATATATATATATATATATATATGTCTACGTATGCGACCCTTTGTGGAACCGAAGGAGGTAGAAATGCTTGCATCGATATCACTGAGATGACTTGTCAGGAGGATACTGAGGCGAGGGCTATAATGGTCCTAAGGCTCGAGTGCCTTAGGTTGGAACCGGCAGTGAAACCACCCTTACGATATTAATAATCATAATATTTATATATGTAACAATTATATGACGAGAATTTACGTAGCAACGTTTATAATAGATTGCCCATATTTCTCTTTCTCTCTAGCGAACCTCGTAAATACGTAACTTTATAACGATCGCCATTTGTGAACGATATTGGATACTTGTTAATTTCGCAGTTTAATCTGATTCGAGGGATCGCTCAATATTGTAATTTTGTTGTTTTTGTTTTAACAATCACCCGTCAATTATATTCCCTTCTCTTTAACGCGGAAATTCACGTTTCCCGGAAACGTCAAATCCGCGAGAATTGCGCCGTTGGCGCGCGAACTTATATCCCCGAGACGAATGTCATCGACCTCGTAGCTCAAAGTCGCGTAGCAAGATTTAAATCCATCGTTTTTGCCCCAACGAGAGTTATTTCGTTATTCTACCGTATGTATTCCCGAGATAAATAATCGACGTTTGTATCGTGGAAAATATATTTGTTTCTTCTTTTCTTCTTAAACGTTGATATAGTTACGACCTCTTGGGGTCTGATCTTGAAGTTGTTACGTTCAAAAGTTGTTTATCATTGTTATTTTGGTCCCAGCGGGTTTTCGGTTCGAAGTTCGAATCGAAAACTAGTTTGAAGACAAGATCGAACGACTAATTGGAAAACTTGTTCGAAGACCGATTCGAGAGACGACGACGACAACGACGACTTTCGAGAAGCGACGATACAGGTTATGGTCGTTGGCCAGGCGAGTGCGAGGAAGATAGTCGCGAAATACGATTGGCAAAATATCCGTCGCGAAGCGAACCGATCGAGATGAAATTCAGCTCAGCAACTTTTTGCCACGATTCTACTTCCAACGAGCTCAACTTCATCTCGATCGGTTGCGTAGTCACGGAGAATTCTCGAAATGCGTTTTCGAAGTGGAGCGTCTACCGTCGAATAGAAATTAGCCGTTGTATTTATTTCTACGCAACTTCGCTACCGTTTATGGATCTCTGTCTGTTGTTGTTATTAAGGTATAAAAAAAAAGCACGATTCGCGGATATAAACGAGTATAAGCCGTGCGAGAAAATGTTCGTCCGTTTCTCCGTGGCTCGTAGCGCGTATACCGCGAATGATAAAGGCGTGTGTATACCATAGTCCAAGCGGAGCGCGGACGTAACAATGCGTGTGTGTTAAAAATAGAATTGTCGGGCCGGGGCCGGGCGGTCGGTGTGCCACGGTTCGTTTGCCGTCCGCACTGTGGCGCCACCGTCGGCGTCGTCGTCGTTCCGTAGTCAGCGAGCGCGAAAGGTCCACACAAGAGAGACGCTGCTGCCGTTCCGCCAGTTCACGTTCGTCACGCGTACCAGATGCTTCGTGCGCGCTGTGCCCATCGAACCGCAATCGTGTTTTTTATTTTATACGTTTTGTTTCCGATCCGACGTGGGTCGCGCTTCAACCACGACCAACGGATTAATTCTCAAAACTCGAAACGATTCGATCATAGAGTCGCGAGTTAATTTACGTTCTTCTTCTTCTTCTTTTTATTTCATCGATCGTTCTCGGTGCGACATCGTCGAAAAAAAGTTTACCGCGCATGCTTCTTGTGAACTCTTCGTATCGATAATTCCGTGTGATATCGATCGATAAACAATTAATCGATTGTATCGAAAGACGAAGCGAAAGAAAAAAAATACGAGCTAGGTAACAATATTTACCGAAGACCGGCACTTTTATTCGCAACCTTGCCTCTCGATCGCGTCGTAATATAATTCATCGTGTGCTGGGTGGAGTGCGCGCATGTTCGATTGATCGATATACAGCGAGATATAGCGTATATATATAATACCTATCTAGAAATATAGAAGGTAGAGAAAGATAGAGAGTGAGCGTCGGCTGTTTTCGTACGTTGGTTCGATGACAGCAAAAGTTTTGCGTCGGGTCTCTCGATAAGAGACAAGAAAAAACGAAAAAAACGAAACATCAACGACAAGTGGTAGATAGAGAAGCCGCGCGCGTTCTGGCGCTTCGATCAGTCTCTCTCTCTCTCTCTCTCTCTCTCTCTCTCTCTCTCTCTCTCTCTCTCTCTCTCTCTCTCTCTCTCTCTCGTTCGTGACTCCATCGTCGAGAACTTGAGATAGGATTCGTTCGTTGCTGGTGCAGTGCAAATACACGCACGCTGCGAAGATCCCACTGTCTCTCGTTTCGAGGGGAACGCGTCTCTCTCTCGCGCTTCTTTCCCCCTCCCCTCATCACTCTTCCTCGTGTGCCTGTGGATCTGTGTGTTTCACTGTGCCTCGTGTTGCCTCTGTGTACGTGCGTGCAGCGTTTCGAGTGCGAATCTTTCGTCAACCGCAAAGGATCGAAGGAAGATCGCGAATTGCGCAGACTCCGGCGTTAACGCAACACGAGTCGCGCCGAGGAGGTAATGCCCCAACAAATATTTCACCGACGTACACAAAATTCAATCTTTCAGCTTTTTTGGTTTGTTTTCTTTTCTTTCTCGTCACGATAATTATAGTTACCCGAGGGGAAATACTTTTTACGCGGCTGGAGGGGTAAAAGGGTCGAGTCAAAGACGACGGGAATCGCGCGAGAGACGAAAAAGAAATATAGCGCGTAGACGGGAAGCGCGCCGCCATTATTGTTTTTTGCCAACGTTCCTGCGCATACTTTGCTTCGCTTGACAAATTCCTCTACGCATTTTATCGAGTTAAAAATAATAATAATAATAACAATAACACGATTAAAGTATTATTATCGTTATTATTATTTGCTATTCTCATTATCCTCTTTATAACGCTTTCAACAAACTACGATCGATTTTACACGTACTTACATTCACTTTTGTATCTCTTTTTCTCTCTTCTTTTTTTTTCTTTTTTTCTTCTTTGTTTTTTCGCAACGGAGATTCGACCTCCATTTTATTGCAAACTCGTGGAAAAAATGTAAGTCGCGCGTGGTTGGTATTGGAAATTTATTCGTAACGCGCCTCGAATGCCGCCGGAGGGAGAAGAACAAGCATAGAGTGAGAGAGAGAGAGAGACCTTTCGTGGGAATTGCGCGTCTGAACGCTGGGAGAAACGACCCATCGACAACGACGATCGCGCGTCGACGAGGTCGACGTGCTCGCGACGTTTCTCATGTCCGACCTCGTCGGACGCTCTTCTAACACGTCGACGTCGTATATAAGCCTCTCGCTATAGTTTCGTCGTTCGTCGTTCGTAGTCGTCGTCGCCGTCGTCGTCGGTGGGTCGTTAAAACGGACCGAGGGAAATGGCTACGCCGGGAACACCTGTTGTCATGGTGCGCCCAACTCGTAAGCGCAAATTGTCGATTGAGGCGCGCGCGTTCGAGCTTCTCCCTTTCTCTTTCTTCCCTCTCGCTACGGCGAACGTCGATACGTCAACGATTTCATTGACTCTCGGGAAAACTACCGGTTCTTTTTTTCTCTTTTTTCTTTCTTTTTGCCCGCTGAGATTCTCAGCGGGAGAATTTTTTTGCCTAGAGAATTTGTTACGATAAAAATACAGTTTTAGAAATATTGAATTATCGTCGATTAACGTAATTATTAGAAAAATATATAATATATATATATATATATATAAAGAAAATATTTCTTCAATTTATGGACGTCGATTTTCCTTTCGCGTCGATCACGACCGAGGAATGGAAATTTTTCGTACAGGGTGAATAAAAAAAAGAAGACGGATCGAGGATAAGGTCGAGGCGCGGGAGTTAACGCGGATAGGAATTAGTAACGTGTCTTTACGTTTCTCCGGGAGACGACGAAACTCGATTAAAATTCTTTGCAGCCAGTGGGGTACGAAAGAAAAAAGAAAAAAGAAAAACGATAACTCTCCGCGCGACCTTAGTACGTGCACTGATAGATATTCGATATCAACACCATATATATATATATAGATTTATGTATTCATTGTTGCACTCGCACAATACCACTTGTTCGGCTTTCAACTACCGCGAGCCGTCGGGAGCTTGACGGACTCTCGTCGAGGATATTCACCGATATCGATTCGGCCACGCGCAACATTTCCAACTTGCAAATGCCGAGCTAGTTTCACGGTCTAAAAAGATTCGTGCAAAGTCCGACCTTACCTCTCTCACCCTCCGCATAGCGTTAGTGCCGAGGAAATTTATTTTATTTCAATTCGTTTTCTTATATATTTATGTTTTATTAATGGTTTTTGTTTCCTCTTACGCACGAGTTTCACGCGCTACGATCATGGAGAAGCACGTATCACGTGTTATAGCGGGATTGAGAGAAAAAAAGGACAGAGAGAGAGAGAGAGAGAGAGAGAGAGAGTTGGGCAAGGCATGACCGCGACTACGGTAGAGGGACTAACGTTCGATTTTACTGCTTCGTTTCTCGCGGACTTTCCCCTCGTAAATAACTATACACGAAATAGCCCATAGGCGATTCGCGAGCGTCTCGTTCGACGCGTACGATTTGGATTCCACGAGACACCGTGATTATATCACGAAACGACCGAGGTCACTCCCTCTTCGTATTTCATTGAACTAGATCGAATTCGAAGAAAGAAAAAAAATCCCTATTTTTCTACTTCTTTTTTTTGTTTTTTTAATTAATTAATTTATTTATTAAAACTTTGTTCATTCCCTCATATTTCTTACGAACTTTAACATTCGCATAAAGACGACATAGGGACTTGGTCGAAACGTGGAAAATTGTAGCGCGAATGTAACGAATATGACGAGGGGAGGGGGTAAGAAAAAAATTGTACCACGGAAAACGACGTCGATATAATATTTTTCTCTCGTTTTTTTTTCTTTTTTTTTTCTGCCTCGACGTATCTCGTATCTTATTCGATCGGTCTAAAGACCACCACGTCACGAGGTCGCCTATAGGACCGCGATCGCGCCGTTACCCCCCTCTAGCTTTCGCGCTCGCTTATACACTCTCGGCTCTATCTATCGCAAAAGGCTACGGGCCGCCTTTATACCTCAATTTCGTATGCATACACGGGTATATAACGCGTATTACCACCGTACACGTAGTCATAATGCATCGATAAATTCCACTTGAACACGAGAGAATACAAATAAAAAATCTACACATATATATTTTTTCTCTTTTATCATATATATGATAAAAGAGAAAAAAGAAAGAAAATAGAAGTAGAGTACCGGACTTATAGCGGTGGATAGAGCAGCGCGACCGGTGAAAAAAAGAAGAAGAGAAAGAAGAAGGAAGGAAAAAAAAACATCGGGTTTCGTTCGCGGTTTAAAAATAACGAGGTGAGGAAAATTCAAATGTCAAACGGTTTCCTCGAGGGTCGGGAAGGACTTCGATCTTATTTGCCAAAACTGCAAAATTCGTGCCATTTTTATTTGATTACGATCCATGATACGATTCGTGAATCGGTTTTTAAAACAGTTTATTTTATTTTATTTGTATAAATCATTTTCACCATTTCGTTAGAATAAGAAGGTACACGTTGCACGTTTATGTGTATCGCGGAATATTTATCGACGGGCGAGGGAGAAAGGGGGCGGGGGGCGAGACATCACGTTTAAGAATAAAATGAGAAGAATAAATTGAAACGTCAAACGACTTCGAAATTCGATTATTATTCCCCAAATCCGAATAATTCTGTCGTGCCAATTTCGCGTCGTCATCCGTCGTTATTTTGTTTATATTATTTTTATCGAGATAAATTCGTAAATCAATTTTTTTTATTAAACAACATTTTTTTCTTTTTTTTGGGAATAATTCTTTCGTTTTACTCGAAAAAAAAACTTACACGCCGTTACACATGTATATATCGTTCCGATCTAACCCGACCCGCGATGCTGCTCTATATTTATCGTCATATATATTCGCGCGGACAGCGTGAATGATGTGCCGAATGTGCTCGGGCTACTCGACACACGTGTCGTCGCTCAAGTCCCCCTCCAACTCCACACAAGCTGCCATTGCCATATACATGTATACGGCATTTAAAATTGTGCGATAAACCACATGTTGAGAGAGAGAGAGAGAGAGTGAGAGAGGGAGGGAGGGAGGGCGGGAAGGGGAGAGAAAAAAAAGTCAGTCGCTTCAACTTCGTTTTACGAGAGAATCGACGAGAAATTTCTTTACGTCTCGAAAAAGAGAGAAAAAAAAGGTTTACATAAATTTACAAACCAAAAAATTGCCTCAAAAAAAAAGACAAGGGTTTAAAAAGTATATTGAACATTTTTTTTATTTTTTTTTTTTCGTAGACCTTCTCAGGGTCTTTCTCGAAACATTTATCCGCAAATAACCGGTTTTCTGGGCGACGCGCTCTTCGTCCACCATTTTCTCCCGATAAAACACGAAGCGTTTTTCATTATCGCTGTTTTTTTTTTTTTTTTTTATTTTTTTTATTTATTACTGACACGTGCTCTTCGTGGTATTGGACGATTACACGGGCAAGTTCACGAACTCCGGGACACACTGGCCCGTTTCGTGGGCTACTCTTGCGATCTACGCTTGAATTTCTTACATGATGTTGTCGCTAAAGGTCGCTTAGGACACGATGTGTAACTCTTTCTCTTTCTCTCTCTCTCTTTCTCTCTGGAGAAAGAGAGAGAGAGAGACGGAATACGAGGTCGCAAAAGCGATTGCGCGACGTTGAACGAATTCTATAAAATGTAACCGTGAAAAATTAGAGTCAACGAACACATCGGATATCGCGAACGAAAAATATATATTTTTGTCCGATATATTATTATCGGCCCAGAGCGACGAACATTATCACCCGATGAAACAAAAAAGAAATAATTTTGTTTATTATCTCGTTTTTATTATAAATCGTGAGTCACGTATTACATTTATTTATATCGAATTATTTATTTCGTTAACGTTTTGTTATTCTAAAAAAAAAAAAAAAAATGTTTCGCGACATCGAGAAAGAGAAAGAGAACGGTGAGTCGTTCGGAGCTCCCCCTCTCTCTGATATCTCGCTCGTTACATTCTCCGCCGGCCACAAAACTTTGTCTATATCAGTATTTTTTTTTTCGCGCCACTATTTTTCGCCCGTTAAACGAGCCTGGGTAGTTCTCTTTTAAAAGTGTGACAGAGATCGAGAGAAATAAATAAACCGTTGGCGTCCTTTTTTTTCTCTCTCTTTGACCTCGTCGTGCATACTTGCCTCTTTTTTTTTGCTTCGGACTTGTGTCGAGTTTGACAAAAAAAAAAAAAAAAAAAAAAGTAAGAAAGAGAAGAAGAAAAAAAACAGAAAAAAGCGTGAGATTGGGGTCGATGGGAACGTAAGGCCGAGGCGCGAGGCTGAAAATAGATACGGGGAATGACGACGACGACGATATTATGAGAGCGGGGAGAGGGACAGAGAACAGGCGTCGAGCGACAAAAATCGGACGAGAAAAAAGGATTGAAAAAAAAAAACCAAAAAACAAACAAACATTAAACCAAAAAAGTCACGAATCAAACTTTGTTTTCTTCTTCTCGTTCGCCAATTAAATAATTCCGTCACTCGTTACGATTTTATCGAAGAATTTCGTGACACACGCTCGAGAAGAACGAGATAACCGAAACGAGCCAGAAAAAAAAAACAGAAAAAATACGAAATTGAAAGAAAAAAATAAATGAAAAATCTGTCGCTGTTGTGTGGTCGGGTTCATAAACAAATTAACGCTCGACTCGCGTACGCCGCGCCGCGTTAGCGTTGATTCCGTGCTACGCTCGTCCCTTGTGGTCGACGCCGACGCGAACGACATTCCCCAATGACGAAAATTCTATAATAAATATATATATATATATTCTATAAAATTTAGACGTTTCATATATATATATATATGGCTCAGACGCCGGTCTCGTTTGTATCGCGCAGAAAAACCCCCCTCGTTTGTCGATGACTCGACAACGAGTGTAGGGGCGTCGAATGGGGAAAGGGAGTAAGTAGGAGGAGCAGGATGGCGGGGGGGGGGGTCTTGGCGATGACGTCACGCGAACCAGTCATTCTCACCACTTGAGCCAAGTCAAGAGATCAATTTCCCTTGGTAAATTCTATATCTTTTCTAACTGGTTTGTACGACATGGAACAACAATTTTTTGTAAAGGATCTTCCTATAGAAAAGGAAAAAAGAAACAAAAAACAAATAACAACAAAATTTGAAAGAATTTGAAAAATTAGTCTCGACCCAGTTTTGGTAATTAGCCGGATGAAAAGGAAATTATTGATGGACAAGCGTGCGTCGTGTGACGATCGTGGAAAAGTTATTTTTGTTGGTTGGCGAGAAGTGAAATCGTTCGGACGAGGAAGGTGGTTAGTGTCGAAGGACGATTAGCGCTAAATAGAGAGAAAAAGGAACACGAATGCAACGAGACAGTGCGAGAAGTTAACCCAGTCCCCTCGTCACCGTTACGCCTATTACGCGGTCATTGGTCTTTCTCCCCCTCCCCCCCTCTCTCGTTCACTCGCTCGCTCGCTAGCTCTTTGGCCCGTATTTTCAACGTGCTTGAAGTACTTTCTCTCTCTCTCTCTCTTTCTCTCTCTCTCTCTCTCTTTCTCTCTCTCTCTCTTTCTCTCTCTCTCTCTCTCTCTCGCTCTCTCTCTCTCTCTCTTTCTCTCGAACCTCGGGGTGTCTGTCATCGCGTCTATCGCGGTCCATCGCACAGTTTTAACGTCTCGTGCGTAGACCGACCGCCGCCATCTTGAATTTGATGCGCCACCTATCGTATTTCTCTCGAAACGCGAAAGTTTCATTCAAAATTGTTTGTTCGATAAAGTGAAGAAAAAAAAAAACATAATTAATAAATACGAAGCTAAATGACGAAAATTGTTTATTTGAACGGAAGTCTCATTCCTCTATAATTTCTCTCTTTCTAGGTATACGAGGATTTCCCGTTTAAGTTGAAGAGGTAATTAACAAAGTGCCGAGAGAGTTCGTGCGCGTCATCCAAGAGCCTCGTCGGAAAATAGTTTCGATGAACGAATTGGATTTATCGTGAAAAAGTGATCGTCCGTTCGTTTTTTTTTTTTTTTTTTTTCATTTTTGGTGAAATCGATCGACCAAAGACGACTTTTTTTTTTTGGCGTTTGTGTGTGATTTTTTTTTGTTTCGTCGTTCTTTTAAATCGTAAAAATAAAAATAGAAAATATTATCGCGCGAGTGAAATCGTCGACGCGGAGTTTCCGTAATATACTTGGATGTTTAACGGTGTAACGAGACGAGTTTCGACGGAAGAATTTTACGTGACGGGACGAGGGGCATATGGCCCTGGACTATGGTACCACCTACAATATGCACCGTCCGAATCAATTAGGTACGTACATGAATTTAAAACAAAAACAAAAAAAAAACAATGAAAAAAATTCGATCCAAATATTTCCGTGATAAATCACAGTTCGTTTATCGTTTCGATAATATTCTCAGTCACGTAACGAAAAAAATATAGATAAAAAAAACAAATCTCGCTAAATCGTACGATTTCCGGGATTATTAATAAATATATAAACAAAACAACAAAAAAAAAACAAAAACAATGAAAAAAATTCGATCCAAATATTTCCGTGATAAATCACAGCTCGTTTATCGTTTCGATAATATTCTCAGTCACGTAACGAACAAAAATATAGATAAAAAAAAAATTCTCGCTAAATCGCACGATTTCCGGGATTATTAATAAATATATAAATAATTCAATTAATCGGTACGAGCGATAAAATCGCCGCAGGTATTTCAAGGCCGATCCTCGCTTTTACAAAACATCGTACGTTGCGCGCAGTCGATAAAATAGTTATTAAAAGCGCGAACCAAGTATCGCTATTATTGGAACGTTATCTTGCCTTACTGTGGCGTTTAATGAATCGAGGCACAACGAGGGCGAGCAAGAGAGAGAGAGAGAAAGAGAGACAAACAAACAAACAAAAAGAGTGGAAAAACTCGAGTGGCATAATAGTTGCCGATCGCGATATATGACGTCTATAATAGCATACATAGCACGTATATATATATATATATATATATATATATATATATATATATATATATATATATATATACACACGTACATATATATATATCTAGCTTCATGTATATAGCTTGAACCGCGAGAAACAAAGAGACTCGTGAGAGGATGGTCGATAGCGTGACGAGAGGTAAGAGAGAGGGGGACTGTGAAGCGTATATAACGAAAGGATAATAATAAAAAAAGTGGGGGTTTGATGGAAAGAGAGAAGTAAAAAAAGAAAAAAAAAAGTGCGATTATCGACTCTATTTTCAGATCGTAACGAGTCGCGCGTGTATTATTCGTCGTTGTCGTCGTTTGCCACGACGATGATTGCACAATCGGATAAACACACACAGATGCCCAAACACACACAAGCACAAACACGAGTAAGCTCGACGCATGCACGCCTTTTTCACGCTCGTTTCCTATAAACGCCCCCACGATCTCTCTCGATTCGACCGATAAATAATGTCGCGAACCGACAAAAATGATGAATTTATTTCGCCTCGCGGTCAAATTTGAATTAAAAGGAAAACAAAATACACACAAAAATAAAGAACGATAACAAAAAAAATTGTATTTCTATTTGAACGAGATGCATATTTTTTGTTGTTTTTGTGTGTTCTTTCACGTTTTCACGAAACTCTCATCCGTGTCGTAGATCGAGCATAAAATGAGACGGACGCGGCGAGTCGTCGAGAGAGCATTAAAACCCCGAATCGCGTCCGACACCGTCTGCTTTCAAGAGCTCGCGAACGACACGTACACACACACACACATGTACAAATGTCAAACTATGTATAGAACCTATCAAGCTAAACTTAGAAATCGGCCGACGGCCAGAAATACAAGCTTTTGCGATTGCCTCGTATATCATACTCCCTAAGTTTACATCTGACCCTCTAACCCTTCTGGCCTCCGAATTTCACACAAACTTATACATATACATATATATATAAATAAATAAATAACAATACGTATACTATACGAGAATACAAAATCGTTAACTATACGAAATTATTCATGGACGATCTTTCGGTCAGCTCTTTTTTTCTGCGATAACGAATGAAGAAAACAAAAAATTGCGACCGTCGATAAGGGAGAGCGCGGACTTACCAACGGTACCAGAAAGATGAGAATCTCGAGTGCGGTGAAAACTTGTCCTCACTTACTCCTCCTCCCCCCACCTCTCTCAAGTTCGTAAAATATCGGCCTCTCGTGAATTTTATGGATGTTTTATCAGGGCAACCACTTCGCGAACTCGCGAGAGTGCGAACGAGACAAAAGAGAGCAGTCGTTGAAGCGAGCGGACGAAATTTTTGTGAGGGTGGCAAGGGGTGGGAGGTATGGGCTCGAAGCGTTTCTAAACACGTGGAAGTCCTAAAGACAGAAATAAGCTCGTTCGCTTCTAGCCACTGGCACGATTTATTTTTAGTGGACGAGATTCTAAATTCGTCACAAAGAGAGACAAAGCCCCGTGGCGGTGGTCGAAAGAGAAGTGGGGGAGGAGACCATGCTCACGTCCCTCCCCTCTTTTTCTTCTTCTTCTTCTTCTTCTTCTTCTACTTCTTCTTCTTCTTCTCGTTCTTCTTCTTCTTCTTCTTCTTCTTCTTCTTCTTCTTCTTCTTCTTCTTCTTCTCGTTCTTCTTCTTCTTCTTCTTCTTCTTCTTCTTCTTCTTCTTCTTCTTCTTCTTCTTCGTTTTCTTCTTCTTCATCGACGTATATAATTTCGTCTCGCTGTTCTGGCGTCGTTCGTCCCCTACTTCGTTTCTTCGCCCAGAATTTTTCTCTGTTTGTGTGTGTACGCGAGCTTTTCTCTCAGTCTTACGAAATGCTCACTCGACACACTGTTTTATCCACGCCCCTCGTGTAACATTGACTTTTTCTTGCTTCTTCGATTTTCTTCCTCGTTCTCGTGCTCTTGAAAAAAAAAAAAATCTTCGTTCGCTTCATCGAGGGATTTTTTAAATTATTTTCTCTTTATGCCTTTACCTCGTCGACGAATATCGCGATCGTGGCTTCGAGAGAAAGAGCAAAAAGGTGGAGAGTTTTATAAAAATTGAAAGAATAAGAAAAATGCGAAAGAAAAAAAGATCGAAGACTTAGACCCCCTCGCTCGCTCTCTCTTTTCTCTTTTTCTCTTTACTTCTTTTTCGCTTTCGTCCCGCGGCTTATATTTTCAAACCTCACGATATTTCTCTCTCGCTCTCTCTCTCTTTCTATTCTTCATCGAGTGTCTCGCCTCCCGTTCGATGCCGGACGACGATAAGCTACTTCGTTAAAAAAAAAATAAAGAGAAAAAGTTACCGTCGAGAAAACGAACGAGCTGCGGCGGCGGCCCTCGTTCTTCTCGGGGATGCTGGGAGATCGATTTGACAGATTAGAGACGTAGCCACGATTACGTAGTCAAGTGGTCGCAGTTCTCTCTCTCTCTCTCTTTTCTCTCTCTTTCGCTCTCTCTGTCGAACTCAATATTAATAATTCTTTAAAAAATCGTCAATTAAAATGTATTTCCCACCGACAATTTAATCAAACAAATAATTATCGATGATTCGTTAATTATAATTAATTTATAAATTCTTAAAAAGTCGTAACATTCAAAAGTTGCGGAATCTTTTTTTCTTTTTTTGTAAATCACAATTTTCTCGCTCGTTCCGAGAATAACAAAGAAAAATTGGATATTTCTCGCGAGCAGAGAACACGTGTTTCGCGTTATCCTCTTTGGAGAGGAGTTGACATGTGCAACCGTCAATTTTCGCTCGACAGAAAGATCGACTCTATCGATAGCGAATGCGCCGTCAGGATATCAGTCTAGCCTCTCTCTCTCTCTCTCTCTCTCTCTCTCTCTCTCTCGTTTTGTCTCTCGTAACAATGGTAAAATGGTTCACAATGTCCGTCTCGTGATCGAGCAGAGGAGAAACGCCTTTCAATTCTCTCTCTCTCTCTCTCTCTCTCTCTCTCTCTCTCTCTCTCTCTCTCTCTCTCTCTCTCTCTCTCTCTCTCTCTCTCTCTCTCTCTCTCTCACTCTCTCTCTCCGCTCCCACCGCTACGAGCAAAATCGCTTTTATTCCATATTATTCATATATATAAGTATATGTGCATAGAAAAAAAAAAATTCTGGCGCGCTTCTCGGACCGCGATGATATTATGCTTCGCGGCTTGGCAAACACACACGGGGCGCCTCTCTCGTGTGTTTTCTACCTTTTCGAATTTCGAGCGTGGGCGCGAGACACACTTCCGCCCACACGATCCTTCGGACGGCGCATTCTTACGTTCCCCCGCTATATCGATACATTTTTTTTTGTTTTTTTTTTTTTTTTTTAACGTATATCACCTAAAAATATATTCCAACTCGAGCGTCTCTTTGACTTTGAAAAAATACACTCGAGACGTCTCGCCGTCTAATTGCCCCGATTGATTCGTTCGAGTTAAATATAACGTCGAAAAAAAAAGAAGAAAAAAAAACATGTAATATAAAATAGATGGGGAAGTATCGGTGACCGACGAGGGTGATGGGAAATGGAGAAACCGGCGACAAGGGCCTCGGCGACCTTTCGACCCACGCCTATTCGTCTGGACCCTTTCGTTTCATTTCTTTTTTTTTCATTATTATTATTATTATTATTATTATTATTATTATTACTCATGACCTAAGTCAACGATTCCTCGTTGCTCTATCGTTCTACTCTCATCCCGATCACACATTGGTCCTTTTACTCGATTAATCGAGATAACAATTAACAATTTCACAAAATTTCAAAAAAATGTAGGATTAATTTTGGAAATTTTATTCATAATTTAAAAATTTCTATTGCACAGAAATTATTCAATTATCTAAACAAACGAAAAGGAAAGAAAAATCGATCATTCAATTCTCGCTGGAAACGGCACGAAGCGGGGGGGTTAATTCTGATTTTCGCTCTCGAAATCTTCCTCGGACGCGTTTATCGACACTCCCCGTGCGACGTACATACACGAGTTATCGAGCGACTCTCTCTCTCTCTCTCTCTCTCTCTTTCTCTCTTCGAATGTCCCCGGGTATAAGAGACCGAACGCGAACGAACGCGATAACGGAGTATTATACTGTTCGCAGTGAAGAACCTCGCGCTCGGCATGCATGCATGCATGCACGATCGTCACGAGAGAGAATCCTCAAATAGAATGTGCGACGAGTCCGAGAGATCCATGTGGCTTGCAAAAGCCGCATATCGAGAGCCGTATCAAATATATATAATACGTCTGCACACAGACGGACGGACGGGACGGATCTCGACCGTTTTACGTGTATGGGACGTCGTTTCTCATTCTTGTTTTATTTATTCCTTTCTGTCTTATCTGTTCTCCTTATCCTTCGTACCTATATCGAGTTTCCGCAAATAACAATATAAAAAAATACAAATATGGAGAGTCCGAGGAAAGAAAATAGAGGAATAAGAAGATTCGTGGCTCGATCGTCAATTTTATTCCAATGAAAATATAAATTAAATCATTGATATAAAACGTTATTATCTTCATTGAATTTTAATCGAGAAAACCTTGATTTTATTTCGATCAATGATTCTCTCGTTGAACGATGAACAAATTTCCGTGATTTCCATCGAATTACAAATCAAAATTAAATCTTCAGACATTATTTTCTTTCAATTTTGATCCAAAAATTGTCGATTTTATCTCGTTTACGTTTTCTTTATTATACGATCGAAAGAAATTTTTCTCATTTCGATCGATAAATTCTATACACGGGTTGAAAACAAAAACGAAAAGTGGTAACAGTTCCCGTACGTAGGAAAAATTGCTCAAGGTATCGGCGAGTTCGTTATTACGCCGAGACTGGCTAGCTCGGTGCGATGATGCTGGTGTTGCAGATTATATAAGCATGACGTGGGACAGCGGTAAGAGCTATCAATTACCTACCGAGAGGTAGTATCGTCGAGAGTGTGTACCTATATACTATATATACAAGCTCTCCGAAGTTTTGCCACAGCAGCAGCGCAGTACCAGCAAAGCGCGTTTTGCCCGGCCTGCCCACGCGGGAGACACGCGATCCGAGACGATCGTTCTCCTACCGATTCCTCGACTACCGAACGTTAAATTGTTTCACGAACTCCTCGATTCGCTTATAGCTTTACCCAAAGCCACTTACTCCCTACAATTTCAATAATAATCATAATAATACATGCATACATAACGATAATAATGATAATAACATAGCAATGAAATAAGAATAATGATTATTATATTATACGTATAGGTAGTAAGCGCGTATAATAATATCAATGTCTCTGTTTTCTGCTCGTTCAGAGGTCTCTTAACTCGTCGATAGATGGATCGATAAATCATTCGATCGCCCCGAGAGACGTGAACGCCACTTTTCATCTCTCTCTCTCTCTCTCTCTCTGTCTTTCTTTCTTTCTCGTTTCTTTTTTTTCCTCTTGGTCGCTCTCAGAACTAACTTCGCTGTGTGCTTTCCCATACAGTTCTCTTTATCTCGTTATGTCTCCCCGCACACTTATCGCTTCGAGTATGTACAATATACGACGTATCGTAAAATAGTGGGCTTATAATGTATTCGTTAGGGTATCGAGCAGCTCGACATTATTCTACGGGTCATTTTGTTTTCGGACACCCGATATATTATTTATTTGAGTTAAATTTAGATGAATTCTTTAGTCGGGTTTAATGAGACATCCGATACGTAGATACAAAAATTCTTGCACACATTGTGGTGGTGACGAGATCATTTTTACTTATATATACATATTGTATATGTGTATATATATATATTGTATATGTATATTAAAGAGTACATAGGATCCTCCGAGCGTTGAGCACGTTCTCGATATTATATATATATATATATACATTGCTACACAAACCCTCGAAGATCTTTGAATGCGCCAACTAGACTGGAAATTAAAGTACGTATCATGAACACGTTTAGAAAACTCTACACCCGGTAGTTTCAAAGCGTCGAGATTATTTTTATTACCATTATTATACGAGTGTGCATATGTGTCTGTGTGTGTGTTTTTTTTGTGATATGAAAATAATACTTTCGTAAGCGATAAACGTGAACTTAATTCGTGATTTGATTTCATTCCGGTCTTACCGAGGAATTTCGCGATAACGATATTTAATAGTTTATATTTCTTTGATTATCGGCAGGTGAGAATTTTGATAACGAACCGGGTAACTTTTAATTAAACGAGAAATATTTATCGTCCGAGGGACGAGAAGAAGGACGTGCGTCGAATTTAAGTGCGTACATCCGGAGATTCGCTCGGTGGGACGCTCCTGGTCAGCGATTACCTTAATTAATGCGAACTCTAATTGTCGGTCCACGTTTACTCCGACCTCACGGGTCATCGACAGTTCAAAGTTTTGTATAAATTTTATCGAGAGCCATGAATTGCGTGAAAATCCTGTAATAATAAAAGTATATAAGGTGGAGTGGGGATAAGTTTGGCCAAGGTTTTATAAAGTTGTAGTTTAAATCCATCTATTTTTTTATCTGTTCCATTGAAACTTAACAAAGATGGTATAATATAACGCAGTTATTACGGTTTATTTTATGTTTTTTGGGATTATAAATGTTCTTTGGAAGTTATTATTTTGATGATGAATTTAAAAAAAAAGTCAACTAGTCCGAATTTCAGCTAATAACTAAAGAAATCTATATAGATTTCTTTAGTTAAAAGTCACATACTTTTAAATATAAAAGGATTTTTATTAAAATATATATTTCTTTAGTTAAAAGTTACATACTTTTAAATATAAAAGGCTTTTTCCTTGATTAATAAACCACAATAAAATGTTATCAAATAAACGAGAAAATATATTGATAATTCCTAGTGTTTTAATAATCATAAATGCATCGCTCGCATTCGTACTTCGAATTTGATTATGTATGTTTGCATGTACTTGCACTTTCTGATTGAAATAAATATAAGAAACCCATCGTCAATGAGAAATATCTTTTATGTCATTCGTCTCGCAACAATCGAATGTAGATTTCCACTTGCCAGATAATATAATACAATTGATATTAGAATAAAATTCAGGCCCTTTACGAACTTACCCAACTTTATTGAAAAAAAAACGAACTCAATCGTCGAATAAATCAATAAAACATCCTTTATACGGAATGACTTTGCGTCTATTTTCAAAAGATTCGAAATTGACTCGTGTTTAACACGATGTTTAATCGATTCCTGAATTCGATCGACTCTTTCTCTCTTTTTTTCTCCATATCTCGTGTTTCGATATCTCGAGGCTGGACGTGCTTCGATCACGATTACAATCTTTACAAGCGTCACAATAGATTCTCAGTCTCGCACACGTGCCCGAATTTGTTTCGCAATGAATCATTCACCGGTTGGAGACAAAATTGACCCACCTTTACACTCTCGATTTATAATCACTACCGTTTCGTACGTCGAGCTGCCACGAGGCTACCCTTTCTAGACTTGCAAATTCTATAGATATATAGATGTACTGTGGAGGCTCGGCGTATGGTTTCCGTCACACGATCTCGCCCACGCGATTCGAATCTACGACAAGAGAGAGAGAGAGAGAGAGAGAATGAGCGAATGAGCGAATGAGCGAATGAGCGAGTTTTGCGTTCTTCGTCACCGCGACCAAGCTTGCACACTCGTCCTTTTTTTAACCGCGCGATCAACACCGATATCGCATTACCCCACGCGATTTATCGATATATCGCGAGCGTCGATCTTGCGATGAGTAACGAGCGAGACTCGCGTCTCGCAACTTCGTACAAAAATTTTCTACGTAATTAATTAACGCAATTGTTATTATTTTCCTTCTCCATCGATCAAACAAAAAGTCACGAGTCACTGTTAATCAACGTCACCGAAATATCCAATTAGAATTGAAATTAACGTCGATCTTTCAAATCCAATTAAATTTTTCCTTCATTAAAAGAAGAAAACCGCAAATTCGATTCAAACGAATCTCTCTCGTTCGATTCATGCAGACGGTGAGTCATTGACTCGCTCGGAGTTCAGCGAGGGAGAGAGGGAGAGAGAGAGAGAGAGAGAGAGAGAGAGAGAGAGAGAGAGAGAGAGAGAGAGAGAGAGAGAGAGAGAGCTAAGAATACCGCGATGCGCGACGCGTTATTATTGTTATCTCGTATTTCGCGTTTGATTTTCCCAATGACGGTGAAAAGATCAATCTATTTTTGTACGCTTGATATTCGTCAAAATTTCATTCCCGATATTTGAATGACGACTCCCCTGTTTGTCTCGCGTCACTCTCTACCGCGACGTCTATATATCGATACGGTTATTAGGATTATGACCGTCTTACATCGGTCCCCTCGCGATGGGATGCATCACAGCCACTGCTATTTTATTCTCGTATCCGTCTCAAATTTGCCAATCGCTATTTATTATTAACGTAACTTCATTATTAGAACGACTCTCCTGTCCCTCAGAAATGCTCCCCCCCCCTCTCACTCCCTCTCTTTCTCTCTCTTTCTACCCGTTTCTACATACGTGTATGTATGTATGTATGTATGCACTGGCAAACTACGACGCGCGAATATAATCCGAGAATAACCGCCAATGCAGTAAAACCAAACCCTCACCCCCTCCCCCCGCAGTGAATTATTGAATTTGCGGCAACGAGAGTCCGCTGTCGTCGGGAATTCAATTTTCTACACACACACATATATATATATATAGTTTTATGTACTTATATGTACATATTCGTATATAATACACAAGACTATGTATGTGTTTGTCTGTGTGTGTGTGTGTGTGTGTAAATCCTCGTGTTTTATCAAATTTATATCGAGTTATCGTCTTTGCTACGTTTTCCACATTTTGCGACGATAATAAGCCCCCCCCCCCCCCCCCCCCCCCCCTCCTCTTATCTACGATTCGGGCCAGCGGAATAATTCATTATCGTTCGAGAGGAGACTTAATGAAATAAAAGACGAAAAAAAAGGAAAAAAAAAAAATTATACGAAAATAAAATACGACAATTTCGTTTTATGAATTATCAGACCGGGTTTATTACAGAATATTACCGCACTATCGCGTCGATGTACCCACATTAAACTTATGTATGCTTGCGTTCGCGTTCAACGGCATATCCGGTTGCCGTATACGAAATAACGGCAGAATCGTTTGCAACTCTTGGCAGTTTATATTATGCGTATGTATTTTATATATATATATATATATATATACATGGCATTATATATATATATATATATATATAAAATGTCGGTTGCGTTTTGTAAAGCTCAAAGAGCTCTCGGGCCGAATATGCCGACGCGTGCGTCTCTGTAGTTGCCGCTCTATTGTTATTAGTCGTTATGTCGAGGAGGAAGATTTGCGTAGAACCGACCTGGTAGTGAATATAAGAGGAAGAGAGAGAGAGAGAGAGAGACGGATCTATAGCGAGACACGCGAAAATTATGGACCCAAATTGCAGTGATTCGTAGACTGAAAGAGAGAGAGAGAGAGACGGAATTTGAAATGTGCTGGGAACGTTTAGAGAGTCTTCGTTCGGACGACGGGAATCACCTCGGGGAATTCTCATAACTAATACGTACAAACCGAGGTTTTTCGGACACAGCGATTTCGATTGAAACGAATATTCGCGTTCGATTTTCCCTTTCCTTTCGCTCGAGTCGATCGACACTTTGAAAATATTTCTCGAAACGATAGAATAGTGTTTTTTTGTTTCAAATTTCTATACGAAATGTAAAACACAATTAGGGAAAAAAAGTTCAAGATTTTTCATCCCGATCGTTCTTTTCGCGGGGCTTTTTTCCTTTTTTTTTCTTTTCAAGTTCATTCGCGCATGCGCGAAATCAGCCGCGTCGTCTTACACGCGCGTAAAAAGAGAAGCGGCACTCGAACCAGCACTCGTCTCTCGTTCTCGCACGGTCTTGAGTGGAATGCCGTAATATCAATCATCCGGACGTGTGTGGGCCATCTCGTGCCTTCGGCTTCCAGGAAAACTCGTTGCCCTACGTGGCAATTTCGAGAGTTTCTCTCTCTCACTCTCTCTCTCTCTCTCCTTCTTTCTCTTTCTCTCTCTTTCTCGTCCTCCCCGTACATTACACCGTTGGAACTTTGAGCATCGGGATGCTTCTTTTATCTACCGCCCTCTTCTCGTTTATATTTGTTTCCAACTCCCTCGTTCGCTCACTCATTAAAAGACGTCTTTTACGACGTCGAAAAAGAACAGCGTTTCTTCCTCCCTACGTCCTTTCTTACTTCGTGAATTTTAAATATTTTACAACTTTTCATACGAAAGAGTAAAACAAAAATACGAATTTTTATACTTTCATTCGTATGACGAGAGAAGACATCGCGTGGAGAAGAATGAGAGACGCAGATTGAAGTTGAGTGAGCGGCGAGTAGTTGAGAGAGAAAGAGAGAGAGCGAGAGAGAGAGAGAGAGAAAGGTGTGTTTCGAGAAGATTGCGCGCGGATTGCCCCGCGGGCAGGTGTCGTACTATAGAGAAACGAAACGAGAGAGACAATGGCTCGAGAGAGTCGAGCGTGCCGAAGAAACGACGGGAGAATGAACGTGTAGACATATATACACACAATATATATATATATATATATATATATATATATATATATATAACACTACCTAATATATATATATATATATATATATATATATGTCTGCGAAAGAGTGCGATGCCCTAGGTGTTACTTTGACGAAGAAACCGCTCTCGCGAATCCGCGCATACACGTGCGCGCCCTCACACAGTAACGTTAAAGACCTGCGAATACTGCGCAATATGTAACCGTGGAGCGTGGACCTCGTGTACGTGTTTGGCACGTGTAATAGCGAGACGCCAAGGCGTTCGTGAGAAATGTTACGATGAGTCGATTTTTTTTCTTTTTATTGTTTTTGATTACCATTGGCCAATTTTTATGGACTTTACGAGCGAAACTCGCGCGTGAAAACAAACTCCGTTCGTTTCTTTAAAATACATTGATTATTTCCTAACGAGGAGAATTTAAGAAAATATTTCAATCGTTAAGAATTAAAATTTAATTTCGATTAGTAAAAAATATTCTTTGTTGTAAGAGAGAATAAGACATTGAAAAAAGATGTCCTCCGACGTAAGTAAAAACCTTGACCCACTTTGCTCGTGAGAAATTAGCATGGTCTTTTTTAGCCCCGAAAAAAATATCGAGCGCGTCGATAAAAGTGGCTCTCGAGTTGTGTTCGAGCCGGAGAAGAATTCAGTCGTATCTATATAGAGAAAGAAAGAGACAAACAGAAGCTGTGTAAACGAGAAAGAGAGTGAGAGAGAAAGAAGAGTTTCTGGTGGGCCGACCGCGCGCGAGACTTCTCTCTCTCTCTCTCTCTCTCTCTCTCTCTCTCTCTCTCTCTCTCGATCCTCCGTTGCAACCCCCGACTTACGTGGAGGTCTGTAATAAGCCTCGAGGGCCCTCGTACACGACGTCGTTGTTGCGTCTGCACGAGAATTTCAGGCTGGATGCGCGGCGGGAATGAAAGAGGATGGAAAAAGTAACGAACGAAATCTCTCCGACGGGATTCGCCACCGCTTCGAACGACGGCCAGTGTTGCTTGGGGCCGAGAGGGGAAGGAAGAAAGAAAGAAGCACGGAGGACTAACGGCCGGACTCTCTTCTTCTTCTTCTTCTTCTTCTTCTTCTTCCACTTCGTCTTCTTCGTTGTGCTTTTTTTTTGTTTCCTTTTTTTCTCCTTCTTCTTCGTCTTCCCCTTTGGGCGCGCGCGCGAACTCGACGTAGCCTTGGACTTGACTCAAAGGAATGCGGCGTGCACTGACCTCCACGCTCTACTCACTCACCTACTCGGTTTACCACGCTCGTGTTCCCTCTTTTCTTCCTTTCTCTCTTCCTCTCATTTCTCGGCCATTGGAGCTTCTCCCCTCCCTACGACTCGTCCCCCCTCCTTCTCGTCGGTCAAATTTTCTCGAGCCATGTGGGCGCCCCCTTCTCCCCCTCCACCACTCTCTACTCGATCGTTCTTCGCCACTGTCGATTCTCTCTCTCTCTCTCTCTCTCTCTCCAACGTTTCTTTTCCAGCCCTCGTTTCACCAATGTCTTTTCCTCCGTTGCACAGTTTTGTAACGGCGATAAAATTACTGGTATTACCTTGTTTCTATCTATGCCCATTGACACTAACGTCGATGCCACGTGTCGCTCGAACGACATTTTCAACTTCGTTTTGTTACGCGACCGAGGAAAAAAAAAATTAGACAACAAATAAAACATAAAATAAAAATAACTCGAATATTTACGCAAGTGCCGATAATGGCGCACGAGCGAGCGTGAAAACAAACGCGCGCGCGCGCGTGAGTTCATGGACGAGGGACGAAACTCGAGGAAAATCTTGCGGTCGCGTTGTGTAGGGACGAGAAGTGGAAAAAAAAGAAGAAGTTATATATGTTTTTAACAACGTGGAATCGTTTTCGTGTATTATGCCAGACTGGGTGTTACGGCACTCGCGAATGTTTACCCCTCGAAGACTGTAATATAACGTGTTATATATATATATATATATACACGTGTACGAAGATAACTGATGGGTTTGAGCGTGTTTTGAAGAAAAAAAAAAAAATTCCAACGTCGGTGCGAGCGTGCCGGGGTCGCGTTTGCTCGAAACCTGCTGGCGCGGTGTGCTTTTTCCTCCTGTCACTATCGCGTTTAAACTCGCTTTTCTGACTGTGAGACTTGATATATACCTTTGTTGCCGACGATTTACTATTTTTAGAGCTATGACTCTATCGAGGAATAAAACGAGCTGATGAGCCTCCCTCGTTTTCTATCTCTCTCTCTCTCTTTCTCTTTCCCTCTTCGTCCTCTCCTCCTTCTGTTTCTGTCGTCCGTTCGTTGTTACGGAACGCTTGCTCGAGACTCGAGATGAGCCACCGGACAAACTGGTCAGACATGGAACATATATATATATATAGTTATAGTTATAGTAAGGGATAGATAGATTTTTCATTTTGCACGTGTGTGTCTGTGTGTGGGTCGGTCGATTCTCCAGTCTTCAAGAACCGAAACAACCTCGAACTTGTCGCTCTACCACTCTGAAACACCTGAATTTATATAGACGACTAAAAACAATGAAGAGGAAAAAAAAGAGAATACCGTCGTTTTTGGCCCACCGAATCGTTCGACTCGAGAATGATCTAATTTTGTTTAAATACCAAAAAAAAAAAAAAATGATTATAAATAACGGTCGATATATTTTTCCTTCCTCTTCGAGAAAATAAATAACTCGCCGTGACGGAAGAGAAGGCACGGCCATCGCGGAGGAGCGCGCGATACATAAATTTCGAAAAATGCTAATTTTCTTACGTATCTAGTCCCTGTTGATATAAAAATGTGTGTTACGCGATGATGTTTGAACGAATTCGAGTTTATTCAAATGGCGCGGGGACTAGTAACGAACGGTTGATATATAAATTTGAGCTTCCGCGTGACGTCTATAAGCGAACGGTTTTAACAGCTCGAAGATAGAGAGGAAGCCCTTACGACGTAAATTGTTACGTCTCTTTGTGTCTCATTAATAAAATTCTCGAACGTTGAGGTTGGACGTTGATCCGACGTCGTTTTTTTTTCTTCTTTTTTTTCTTTCTCGTATATAACCTCGTTTAACACACGCACGGAATAATAATAATAATCTCGAGAGAATAGAGGGGTCTGGGTCTACGAATTGCGTCGATGTCTCGTATAAATTTTCGCGATTGTATCATCGACGTTAATGTCTCCGAAAAAAAAAAAAAAAAAAACGTAGACAAAGATATATCGACCGACAGTACGGAGCTCGAGAGTGAGAGAGAGACGGAGAGAGACCAAAGTGCTCTTCGGCCAAGATCAACTATTAATCTTCAATCAACAATGAAAGTTTGAAGTAAATAATATACGTGTCATACATACAAACTTCTGTGTGTGTGTGTGTATGTCCGTACAGCACATGCGCAGTATATATATATATATATACTTTCGTATATATATATATATTGTCGCGAAGGTCGCAGCACACGATGAATGTACCGATACGTCTTTTTTAACTACGTCGACCTTCGTCTTAAAATAGAGCCCGGATGACTTTGCTCGAGAGAGAGAGAGAGAGAGAGAGAGAGAGAGAGAGAGAGAGAGAGAGAGAGAGAGAGAGAGAGACAAGCTGCCTGGGTAACCACATACACACAATTATATATACCTATGCTCTCACAGTAATACTTTTTTTTACCCGCGTTCATCCGCGTACGTGTGAAATATTTCAACACAAACAAATCGCTTGCGCGCAAATACAAATATATATATAAAAGAATACATAGATATATAAGAGGAAAACTCTAGCATTCTTTATATTAGCTATCGCTTCGAGACCGGATTGAAATTAATAACCAACCGGTTTTTCGTCAAACAACTGCGCCAGATATATTCCATGTAAAATGCTTATCTCTTGCGAAGACTGTATCGCATATAAATATATATATTTTACATACGACTTACGTACTCGTATATCGATATTAATGTGTACATTTTTGTGTAATACATATGTGCGTATAACAGATGTACGGATATACGTACGAGGAAATAATCGACAGAATTTAATTGAAGCTTCGTATAACGCCCGCCTCTTGCCCCACTCCCCGCCGTACGAACAACCAAACTGGTTAGGCTTCGCTCGCTTCGAACATTCCCTCCTTTTATCCTCGCACCTTGACTCCGTACGATTATTCGTCGGTAGAAAACGTTTGTAATATTTCATAATACGATTATTCACGGTGGGAGCTTACAATTGCGCCAAAAGAAAAAAATAAGAAAATGGCGCTACGATATTTTTTTTGGTTGTATTCGAGCTTCTCTCTCTCTCTCTCTCTCTCTCTTTCGGTTTAATAACCAGCGTGCGTTTCGATGAAAATACTCGATTCTCTAGTAGTTTATTAACGCGTGTGTGTGTTTTTTTTGTTTTGTTTGTTTCTATTGTTTTCGTTATCGCGAATAGTTTTGAAAACGCGATAGCCACGTAATCTCGCGTTATCGCTCGGGGAATATCAATCTTTTTCTTTTTTTTTTAAATCGCGTTCGAGCGAACGTCGCTCGTGTTTATATCTGTGTATAAAATTTTGATCGTTCGTCGTACGAAGGTGGGAAATAAATACGATAATTGATAAAAAATCATTTGATCTGTTTCAGAAGACGTGGGCTATAGGAACGTCGAAATCACGTCTGCCTTTACCCACCTGCCTCAAAAGGGTGAGTGAGAAACGAACGTTTATCGCATTTCGTCTCGTTAAATTCTTAAGAATTTGACTTTTCGTCGTAAGATGAAAATGACGAGAGAAAAAAGAAATATAAAAGAAAAAAGAAAAGAAGAATGTATACGAATTATCATTACGAAGAAACTCTAGGCACTCCGTTTATTCCAGGAAGAAACGAGTCTGATTAAATCTTGATTGAAGTATACCTGTGTTCAAGCCTTTTCACGATATAGAAAGATATTTTATCTTCTCGCGGTGTAAAATCCCATCGAATCTCTTATAAAAGAGTTTAAAAAAATATATATTATCGAGATAGGGTACGACGTTGCTAGATGATTTTATTTATTTATTCTTTTTTATCGAATTCTCGTCGACGATGTTGACGAGACTGCGACAATCGAAATATATATATATATATACAATAAATTGGTAGGGATAACTCGTGAACTCATTCGTTCGATAAACCGTTCGCGTTTCTATAAATTCCATTTATCGATAACTCGATCAAAGGTAACGGACGCGGATTAAAAAAAAAGATCGAATAAAAAAGATCAAAAGCGATAGAGAGAGTGAGAGAGAGAGAGAGAGAGAGAGATATTCGAAGTAGTTTGCGTCGAGGAAAATCTGTCGTTCGCGTTGACCGAGGGAATCAAATACGCAATTACACACGTGTCACACATGGCGATTGTCAGTTCTCGATAAAGTTTCGATTCATTTTTCTCTCTCTCTCTCTCTCTTTCTCTGTACGGACAGCTCTGGCTTTTAATTAAATTTCACGTATCGACACGGGTCTCACCTTCTCGTACATTACGGCCGCGCAACCCGGGGAAAAAAAACTCAAACGAGGAAAAACAAAAAATATTCCCGATAACGTTTCAATCATAAATTCAATTCCCCCCCCCCCCCCCCCCCCCCCCATTAAATTTGTTACAATTTTGCCCTCATATTTTACATTTAAAAAAATATTTTTTCGTCGAAGGTACAAACGTTTTAATATGAAAGATCGCTTTAGGATGTCGAACGACGCGTATCGTGCGGCAGAGAAGAAAAAAAAAACAAATTAACAAACAAAATAACACCAGGCCGGTTCGTGGGTGTCTACGTAATCGATTATCCCCACCACCGAGCGATCTCTCGCTTATTTTCCTCCCGCACCGAATGTTTGCGGCTGTGGTAACTCCTCGGCAATATTTTCGCTCTCTCCCTCTCTCTCTCTCTCTCTCTCTCTCTCTCTCTCTCTCTCTCTCTCTCTCTCTCTCTCTCTCTCTCTCATCGTGGTCTTTGCCATGACACACGACGACGTGGATAACTCACTACAATTCCATACCATGCCCCCCCCCCCTCTCCCTTCCTGCATCTATCCCCACTATTACCCTCTCGTGCTTTACCAGCCAGTAGACTTCCAAGAATTATTTACAAAGAATTATCAGCTGGCGAGACGCGTACACGATCTGCCACGCCAGTAGCTAGCCAGCTCTCGCGACGCGAACTCGTTCGCGAGATCGTAATATTTGCTCGCATTCGCGAGAGAAATCGAGAAATCGCGGGTCGCGCGATTGCGACGAAATGATAAATTGTGCAATCTTGTTATAAAATCGTGTCTTACCGAGTAATAACAAAAATAAATAAATAAATAAAAAAGCAAATATAAAACGTGAAACTCGTAGTCGGACGAAAAATAGGCGCGACGGTGCGACGGTCTAGGCGGACGAACAAGTGGAAAATTCCTTAAGTGCTCAGACGGGCGATAGGGAGAAAAAGTGCGGTATTTTTTTTCTCTACGATTTTTAAAATAAAAACAATTTTAATGGATATTTTTATCGTTTCGGACGTATCGACGTGGTTTTAATATTACTTATCCGTTTCGACGTTGAACAAATCGTGGGGGAAAAAAAACAAACGAAAATCGGTAAAGCTTGAAAAATCGAAAGCCTCGAGGAGGGCCGTAGGGATTCGCGTTGTTGATAGTCGTGTTCGTCTCTCGCGACGTAATCGATACGACGCAGAAAAGACAACGATGGAAGGAGGTCGATTCTCGTGATCTCTCTTGGGGATTCTGCGAGAGAGAGAGAGAGAGAGAGAGGAAAAGCGTTGGTGAATGAAAACAAAATATTTAAAAAAAAAGCAAAAGCGTCAGTTACGTCGTTCTCCGGAGATGTTCGTCGTCCTCCTCGTTCCGCACAGGCACAAACAGCAGTTCGTGGCGCGCGTCGCTAGCTGAGCGAATAAATTATTTAAATCTAGTTGCGACTGTAAACAAAAAAAAAGAGGACGAAAAAGAAAAAAATTCGTCCGCGACGTAAAAAATAAACACAAAAAAGGGGAGAAAAATAAGACGAAGAGAAGAAAAAAAAGAGAGAGAGAATCATCAAACCAAAATCAACTCGTTTCGCGTACGTCCTATCTACGTTCGCGACTGGTTCGTTGTTTACTCGCGTGCCGGCGAGGATTAATCGAACGTTTCGAATATGGAAATTATCGTGCTCGACCGTTAGAGAACGAACGCGCCGCGATAAATATTTTTCTATCGGTTTATTTTTTCGTTTTGTTTCCTCGTTTATTTATTTTTTTCTATATTATTTTCTTCTTCCTTCTTTCAATTCCGAAGTGACTAACGTTTTCGTCAAAGTTTCGTGGCGACGCGGGAAGAGCGTAGGCGCGGGAGTGCGACGTTAGTCGTTTGCCTACGTTGATCACGGTCGGGTCGAGCTTAAAGTTCACTCGACGAAATTCCCCGATAGTGACGAAGGAATAAACACATCGAGGGAGGGGAGGGGGACACGAATGTAAATCGTGCGTGTGTTTCTCGATCGAACGAGCGAAGAGAGTCTTCTCGTCCTGACGCGAGAATCGAACACTCTTGATTTCCATCGATTTTTATATATCGATAAAAATCAAACGCGATAAGACGGTAAAAACCTTAAAAAAGCGAGATGTTTCATTTTTTTTTCTCGATTGTGAAATTTTATTTTGTCGTTGAATAAAAAATCAAATTTTTCATTATCGTCGAACGTTTGAAAGAATAATTTGTGGGTGTGTTTTCTTAAAAAAATATATCGTTCAATATAATAAGGAAGAGAAAATGAAGGTTTCGATGGAACACGGAAGTGCCTTTAGTCCTTATCGTTCGAGAAACGTAATGAACAATGTGGTGACCGGCGTTGAAACAACGCCATTGTTTATTTCGTCGTCGAATTTACCGGACATGTGTCTCGTATGCGTAGCCATGGCCAGGGACACGCCAGGCTCGCCAATGTCGAGGCCACGAGATCTCGGCGCTAGCGGCGGCGGCGGCGGTGGTGGCGGTGGTAATGGAGGGGGTGGTGCAACAGCTACGCTCACTTCCGGTGCTTATCACGCCGCGGCTACCGACCCATCGGCCCTTCACGGAAGCGCCTTTCAGCAGAAGATACTCGAGGTAATGTACAAATGTATCTATTAAGAACAAATTTATCGACGTTCCTAATTTCGAACGTTACATAATTAATTCATAATTAAAAATTAATTATTAATTATTAAAAAAAAGAAAAAATGTAATTTATTTCGAAGAAATTTTAATCTCTTTCGGATGAATTCGGATTTTTGAAGAAAAGGTTTTATTTTTGATAAAACCGAGAAAAATGTGGGGTTCGTGTTCTTTTCGTTTGGAATATAAATGACAAAAAAAAGGAATAATAATCATTAAAGTCAATCGAGCCTTGATAAATGAATGAATTCCACCTGCACCATTGACAAAAATACACATTTATCTCGAAATATATATGTATATATGTGTGTTTAACGATTCGATCGTGAGGTGTCCGTTGATCGAGGAAAAGAATTGATAAGAAGCTCGAGCGATCGAAAGTGGGTCGACTATTAATGTTCCGTCGTCCGCGAGACACCTCGGGGTACATTACCGTTCGCCACAAGTTGTCACGATCCTTGGGGCCTTCCTTTTCTCTCTCTCTCTCTCTCTCTCTCTCTCTCATTCTTTTCCCTCGCTCGTTTGTCGTACGCGTTACTTCGCGATATTGCAACAGCTGGAAACATTTCTGTATTTAGCGATATAGCTTGGACCTCTGTTTTCCTTTCTCACCGCGATTTGTCTCGTTCGTCTCGCTGTATCGGGCGATATACATATCGAGCATTTAATTTCGTCGAGTCGAAAATCATCACGGTGAAACATGTGTCAATTATGAAAATTCATAAGATTCATAAAGCGGGCTCTCGCGATTAAGCAATTAATGATTAACGAACGATCGTCGAGCGATCGATATAATTAGGACGTTTACTTTTGTTTTTTCAAACATCTCGTCGGTTCGTAAAATCGTGTTAAATTCATTGATCGTCCGATCGGATAATCGAATTAATCGCTCGACAATTAATTATAATTAATCAATTAATTATTATTATTAATCGTTCATTGGAACGAGAAAATGTCTTTACAAAAAGAAAAAATCAATATAAATTATTTATTCGCGATAATTTATCCTGCTGCGTTTAAAATTCGTTCGAGTAGTCAGCTCGCTTTTGTAACAAGCCCGAAAGCCGCGCGTCCTCGTTCCGTAAAATTCGCTGATTCCGTTTGCCCATGCTGCGGCAGTTTCAAGACAACTTCCACCCATCGTCTCATCCCGTCCCTCCTACCGCCCGTCTTCGATCCGTTGCCACGAGGAGGAGCTCTCTCTCTCTCCCTCTCTCTCTCTCTCTCTCTCTCTTTCTTTCTCTCTCTCGCCTCGTCCTCGTGGCTTCCGATGGAACATCACGAAGTTTCACTGCCAAGTTCAAGGTCGCATGTTAAATCCTCCCTGGCAGGCGCACGGGTTTTGCTGCTCGCGATTTCTCCTTCCCGGAGACCTTATAACCAACCGCTCGACTCGACCATCGAGCAAAAGTGGGCACTCTTCTTCGTTGATCGATCCAATCGATCGATCGACGATGTATAAAACTCCTTTTTCTCTCTCTCTCTCTCTCTCTCTCTCTCCCTTCTTTCTCTCTTTATTCGCGTATTTACACATTTTTCGGATTTCGCCATCGACCCTGGCATTTTACTGGAATATTTGCATATACACACACACCTATATATATATGTATATAAATCATGCACGCACGTTGAGGCCACGTGGCGATAAATGGGCGATCGCGAAACACGTAAGGAATTCGTGGAAAAGTTTCCGGCGAGAGAACCGCACGAACATGCATCTCTCGAGGAAAATTAATGAACGTCACTCTGTTCTTGGTTTTGCTTTTCTCTCTCTCTCTCTCTCTCTCTCTCTCTCTCTCTCTCTCTCTCTCTCTCACTCACTCACTCCCTTTTCTTCTTATCGCGTGTTATACCAATGCGATTCCTCCATGCACATCGTACGTTACATATATGATTCGCATGCATTAATGAGAGACTTCGTGCGCAGCGGCGTATAAAAGGATTCCCGGTAAAATAACGTTTCTTTCTATTTTTTTTTCTGAAAATTTCACACTTGAAACGCCATGGGTTTCATACGTTAGATTGTTACAAGTATAACGTGTCGATAAAATGATAATCTCGTTAAAACGAGTATAGGTTTATTTATTTTTTTAAAAAATCGATACGATTGGAAAAATTGGAAAATTAAATTAATGTTTGTTCGCGATGATTTTGTTCGATCGGTAGAAAATTCGTCGCGACTGCTAACCATATATATTATCGTCTAATGTATATTAATATAGAGTCACTGTTCATCCTCTGACCCGAGGGATTAAAGTCGGCGTCGCGACGACCGTGGGAAAAATAAAAATAAACCAATGACGTCGATATTTTTCTTTTTTCTTTGTTTGATCCGGTAGTTATAAGATTCGATTCGACACGCTATTTCAATATACCGCGAGAGAGAGAGAGAGAGAGAGAGAGAGAGAGAGCACGAGAGAGATGAATAATGTTGATAACGTTTGTATGTAGGTATAATACGAGAATAGGATCGTGTGGCAATCGCGTAAACAGGAAACGAACATTTTCTACAACCGCTCGTAGATATGTAACTACGCACGGGGAGACGTTTTTTTTTTATTCTTTGAATATCACGAGTTGTCGACGCAGGCCCGACGATAAACGTTATTAGCCGCTACGTACCGGTTAATAATATTTATTAAGCCGTATCTATTGGCTTTTGCGTAGACACAGGTGAGAAGATAGAAACATATTTGCGGATAATTCGCTTCTAAAAATTATGTTGATTCAGTCGGAATAAAATATTTGCCAATAACATATTTGCCATTTATTTTTTTTGGAGTTATCTATAATATTTCGATCGTCGAAGCGCCGTTCGCGTTATACTCGACGATGATTTATTTTGTCGCTGTTATGATAAACGATATTAACAAATTTGTTTTGACAGAGAAATACGTCATTAAGAATTCTAGTCATATTTTTTGTTCGGTCTACTTATTATTCGCGATTTGTCAATTTTATCGGGGATCAAATTTGGACGATTTTTGCAACGGTAACGAGGCAATGAAATATTGTAGTTTTTTTTCCTTTTCCTTTCAATAACAAGTCGGTTATCAAAGTGCAAATAGCGCTCCGTAGCGATAATGGCGCAAATACCTTCACGCGAGTTATTGCGTCATGATACATAGCCGAGAGATTAGATTTTTTCGTACCTAAATTAAAAGAATTTAATCGACAAAGAGGTCAACGTGCTCGAGGTAGTTTCGCACGATTTCGGTCAGAAACTTCCAGCTAGTAACCGGTACGAACCAAAAGAGTTATACCTCTCTCTCCCTCCCTCTCTCTCTCTCTCTCTCTCTCTCTCTCTCTCTCTCTCTCTTTCTCTCTCTCTCTCTCTGTCTCTCCTGTTATCAACAACTATCCGACGTTCGACACGACGTGTCTCACTCGCTCTCTTCATCTCGTTTCATATCGCATCTCTCTCTGTCTCTCTCACGAGTAATTCCGGTGCGGACGTACCCAATTGTTAAAGCCACTTATTGACGGACCTCACGTATACGTTCGTACCGTATATAAGCCGCGCTGCCCACTAACTTCCTCCCGTCTCGTGTCTCGGAGACTTCTCGCAAGTCGCGACTCATCGTGACGCTTGCTTCTAAAAAAAGAGAAACGAAAATCATAAATTTCTTGTCGGTTTGTAAATTGGCAGAAATTGGGATTCCTCGAAAATGTTACGGATCCTCGAAGACACCGACCGATGTATTTTGATTCATTTTTATTTTTAGTCTTTCGACTCGAGGTCAATTCGATGTAGAATTTTTTTTTTAAATTTCATTTTTATTTTTAAAGAGATAAGAAATCAATCTCCCAATGTTCCCAAAAAGGTAGAACATTACCCTTGAGGTATCTGGGTTTTGTTCCAGCTACAGCGGCATCACCAGCTTCAACAGCAGATTCTCAGGCAACAGTTTCACGCTCAAGAGAGACATCTCGCCGAGATGCACGAGCAACAAATGCATCAGTTGAAGGTCAGTAATTATTAATTTTATCGTAACGAAATTAATTATATATTTAAATATTAAGTCTTTTTAATCAGAGTGAAAATTATTAGGAAGCGAGTCACGGCTTTGCGATACGATTAAATTAAATTTCACTGATAGAGAGACCACACTTTTTCATCTCTCTCGACGAAACGAGAGAGAGAGAGAGAGAGAGAGTGGGATGACGATGACGATGACGATGACTCGGTTTAACTCGCGAGCGACGCGACCTGCCACTATGTGTGTAATCTGCAAAGTATCACGTGCAATAACGCGGAGAGTCGCGCGGGCGGCCCTAATTTTTCTATTTACCGCCGGCTATGAATAGCACCGAGAGATCGTAGCGTCCGATTATCGAGACAAATTATTATTATAATTTTCTCTTTTTATTAAAAACATTACAATATTTTTTTTGTTTCTTTTTATTTCAAAACAGGAAAATATTTTTTAAATTTTATTTATGATTTATATTCGCCCATCGGAAAAAACAAAACGCAATGACTTATTGGCCAACTTTGCGATTCATATATTTAAATTATTGCCGAGGAAATTCGAAGGCTTCTTTAACGAGAAGTTGCGACCCTCGTCGCGGTCAGCGTTAGTTTCTATTTATAGAAAAAGTAGAGAATATTCTGTCGCGTTACGAGCCTTTGACTATTGGTATGTGTTTGTGTTTGTGTGTGTTAAGTAAATCGCTCGAAGCGAGGACAAACTTCGCGTATCGAACCGAACAATGACGAGTAAAGTAAAGCGAAATCGGTTTTAATGCTGTACGGTCGGGTCATCGTGGCAAAGTTTCACAGTTCTCGTTCAATTATAGTACAATGGACAAGACGTTTTGACCAAACTCCTCGTGGCAAATTAACTCTCTCTCTCTCTCTCTCTCTCTCTCTCTCTCTCTCTCTCTCTCTCTCTCTCTCTCTGTCGTTCTCGTTCTCGTTCTCGTTCTCTCTCGGCCAGAACAAAGCGTTCGTTTCTTAGTCGTTTTCCGATTAAGAGTCTCGCACGAGCAAAACTTCTTCGATTATTCATCCCACTAGTTCCTTAATTCTTCGATCGGAAATGTTATCGATAAGGAAACCGAGAGACAAAGATACACGACGAATCGACCCACTTTTTCTCTTATCGAATTTTCCTTCGAATCGTTTCTTTTTGTTCTTTTTTTTCTTCCTCGATACTCGTTGTATTTTCGTTTATCGCTGGAGAAGGTGATAAACGATCGAGAGAAGAAGAAAAAACGTTTTCTTAAACGTACGACGCGGCGGAAAAATTATCCAAATATTTATATTTAACGAATAAACGAAAAAAGTTCAATTTCGTCATGATATTACCGCGACAAAAAGAAATTCTTATTTCTCACGTCGTGAACAAGATTATATCTCTCGACTTCGATCCAACTTCAAAAACTCAATTTTTTTATCTCTCGTACGTGACGGAAACAGAGACGATCCGAGGAAAAAAAATAATAATTCCTCGCTTTATTTCGATTTTACCGTCGAAGAAAATAATAATGTCACGAGTTGGTTTTTTTTCTTCGTACTCGCTCGACGAACCATCGATAATAATACTAAAAATAAAATCATAGCAAAAGTGTCGGTGTTGCCGATGGCGATAGCCTAGCGAGCAAACAGGTTGTCCCGACGATCGAAAGGCCACGAGCGCCCGAGACACGTGCAATATGACATTATTGTATTTTTAAATCTCTCAGACTTCTCTTGTTCGGATGATGCGAAAATAATAATACGGGGCAAGTACGATGCACGAATTATCCTCTCGTACAAAAATCGTCAAACAAACGATCTTTCACTTTCCTTAATGGACAAAATTAAATAGGCAACGTATACGCGTTTGTTCGAACTACCACACCTAACATTTATATACACACATATATATGTGTACACTTTGGTGCAATGCACGTTATATATATAGCAAAGCTTACTCACGGTTAGAAATGCTCGCGAAATCCATTCGCGTGCACCCCATAAACCGTACGTTCGACTCCCTTTATCTCTCTCTCTCTCTCTCTCTTTCTCAAGCAATTCGACCATTTTATATACCGCGGCTCGTTTTGTTACCGTTGCTGGTGGTTGCCCGTGGCTGGTTCTTCTATTAATAGAACGCATCCACGCTACGTGGGCTCGAAGGTTATCGATTGGCGTGTTTGTTGCCCGGTGGTTTGCTCGCGACGTTTATACTTGTAACAATCAATCCTCCCTCCCCCACGAATCAACCACGTCGTATATCGTGTCGCGTACACTTGAATTATTCTACGTAGAAACGAAAACAGGATAATAAGAATTAAAAAAAAAAGAAACGTCTGGATTAATCGTGAAAGTAATTTTAATTGAAGACGAAAAAAATTATGAAAATTCGTTGGTAACCTTCGTATAAAAATTGATCGATTCAAATTTATTTGAATATGTATATATTTTTCGTTGCTCGTATAATCCCATAGGCTTTCGAGAAAACAGAAATCAGAGACAACGTTACACAATAATCGTTAAAACACGCTTATTTCCGAATAAGTTTGAGATAAGATCGCGAGGAAATTAAATTCTAACGATATGTTAATACGCGAATAATAAATAATACGTGATCAAGTTTAATCGTCCGAGAAACTGCTCTTTCGACGACCTTTCCCCGTTTTCGTTAAATATTTGTACGTTTATGTCTGGATCGTTGACAAATTAATCTCATGCACGAGTCTCTTCTTATTTTTTTTCTTTCTTTTTTTTTTTTTTCTTTTTTTGTTGCCTGTAAACATTTTTACACTCGAATAGTTGAAATCGTTCACACGCAAGTACTAGTCACGTCGTCCGACAACGAGACTTTATACTTTCGTATACAGCTCTTGGTGTCGATATATACGTCTCATAATTTACCGAGGGGACACAAAAATTTAACACCCCGGCATGAAAAAGTTTTCAGAGCCACGTCTATACCTCGTGCTAACTTTTAACCCTCGTATAATTCTATACATATATATTATTTGTATACACTTATATAAATATAAACATAACGTATGCACGATTATTATACATGTATATAGCTTTCGGTTAAGGACATTGCAGCGCGCATCGTGCACGTGCGACGAGTGTTACGCGACGTTATTTACGACGATATGCATAGCACCTATTACTCGGTTGAAGAACGTCGTGAAATAAGGATAAGAGGCCGATAAGCACCGATACGTATTCGTGCGATTTCAAACACGTCCTTTCTTATTTTTTAACGACAAATATTTATTTTAACATTGTTTTAATTTTAATATTATTCGTCAAAGTATTTGATGTTATGTAAATATATAAACGAGTCATCGTCGATTTCTCTATAGAACGAGGAATTAAAGATTCGTAAATGATTCTCGGGACGAGCGATCGTACGAAGCATCATATTTAAATGAGCAATAGGCGAGTCTCGGTATGCGCGACTCTCCGGCCAGTGTGGAAATCACTGCTACATGGTGAAATTGGCCGGGGAAGCTTATTTGCAATGCCGATGAATACGACGAGCCTGCTATACTCACTATTGACCCAATATCGCGAAAGTGAAGTGCGAACTCGCGTACAGGTTGAAAAAATGAGACGTCGCCTACGAGTCTATTTCTATCGTTGGTGTACGATATAACATATGTAAAGGATTTTCATTAAGATGATACAATAATAAAGATATATTTTTAATACATTTTTATAATAGCGATTAAAATCGTGATACGATCGATTTGAATAAGGACGTAAATTATACATTTTTCTTCTTTTTCTATTCCTTTACGATTCTTTTTTTTACGACACGACCAATCATTTTTTGTCCTTGTCGAAAACGACTTTATTAATTTATTTGAGAGTTTTTAAAATAGGCAAGGACGTGTGTAGCGAGGTGAAAAAAGAAGATGGTGTCGGCGTGATTGATCGAAAATTCCGACGGATCATTCCGTGTCTCTCGTTCGTTTTCGTCTATCGATAGAAACGATCCTCGAGGTCTGTTGGAATTAGAATTTTGCGAAAAAAATCATTTGCATCGTCGGCCGAAGTGAGTCTCGAACGTTCGTTAAGCCCGCTATGTACACGATCGACCTCCTCGGCCAGTGGAAAAGTACAGAATGGTCAGACGTGGCAGACAAGCCCAAGCCAGCTGCTGGCTGGATTCTCTCTCTCTCTCTCTCTCTCTCTCTCTCCCTCTCTCTCTCTATCTCTCTATCTATCTCTTTGACTGGTTAGTTCTTGATCGGACAATAAAGACTGCCTGTACAACGAACCGAGAGTGTATATTCTCTCGTGCGAAGCCTCGTGCTAATTTTTATGACGAACGTTTCTCTTAATATTCGTAGTTTCGTATCGAGAGAAGAATAAATTGAATTTGAGATTTATTTTCAATACGATATTTATCACAGTGGGAATACATTTTATTTCTCTCTTATCGATCGCGAGTCGTGAAAAGAGAAGAGAGAAAACATGTTTCGTTTCGTTCGGAATTGCGTCGATGTCGGTGAAACGTAGAAATACGAGGGAATCTCTTTTATTGTCGCCTATTCACTCGGTACGAGATAAGCCCTTCCCTACGAGAGTCGCGTTTACGACCAGCGTGATAGCGAGTCCGTTATCAACGAGACCAAATCTAAACAGCCACTTTTACTATCACAAGTGACTCTTCGGAAATCTCTCTCTCTCTCTCTCTCTCTCTCTCTCTTTCTCTCTCCACATTAATTGTAAAATCAAGAAGAGCTCGTGACAATGACCGCCACAACTTTGTTTTAGAGATCCTTAATCACATTTAAATTTTGTAATTATATATTTTATTTTGCATATTTTCTCGTTGTCGTCTAACGAGTAACGTTATTTTTTGTTCGCAGGTATGTGAGCAACAGAAACAGCTCGAGGAACAGCTTAAGGAAAAGGAGAGGCTGGAAGCATTGAGGAAAAAGGATAAGCAGGATCACAGCGCAAATGCCTCGACGGAGGTCAAACAACGTGTCAGGGTAAGTTTTTCACTATTTATTTATTATTTTTTAAAATCATTTCGACTCGTTAAGATTTATCTTATTTCAATAAATTATTCGTTTTCCTGCCCCTTACGTATTTTTTTTTTCTTATCTCGTTGCAGAGTTTTCTCGTGCAGAAAATGCAGAGGGAGGCTGCTGTCGCTGCGAATGGCGCAGTGCCCGGAACGACTGGTTACAGAAGCTGGTAAGTTCGTAAACAAAAAAAATAAAATAAGCGATTAAAGCGATCCCAAAAAAAAACAAAATTCAATTACATTTTTCTAAACTCGTCGAAAGAATTAAACTTCTCATTGGCATAACAATGAGAAATGCTAGCTTGGACGATACCTAATCGAGTTTATACCTCGAGTTTCGCTTTCTTTCCATCAGCCTTCGTACCTGTTAGTAATTCGTCGATCGAAAAGATAAAAACAAACTTCCTGCTCCCCGAATGGAAATCTAGCGTATGCCTACGTGCTATCTGCCACGTTTCAGCGATCAAATTTATCCGCGTCTCGTATTCACAATCGTTGCGTCACGCACGTTTCCTCCTTGCCCTTTTTATATTTTACTCACTTCATTTTTGTCAGGGCCGAGGTAAAATTTATGTGACTATCTCGCGAGTGACGAAAAAAAATTGATAACACGCAACGGTAATGCAAACTATTCGACGATCGATCAAATTATGTTAAATATAAGAAGAAATATCTAATAGATTCGTTTTCAATATTAAAAGTCAGAAACGGAAATAGAGCAACGAGCGCGATCCTCGTCCCGGTGTCTCGACGCATATTGATCGTCCAATTACGCAAATATAACAAAGCCAATTATATTCGTTGGCAATCACATTTTTAAGTCGGCCCATAATAATCGAATTCCATCAGTCCCATTCCCATTCTCCATTTTCCGCGGATGATAATTTTGTACACTCGTTCCAAGCGCGCGCGCGCAAGAGAGAGAGAGAGAGAGAGAGATACACTCTGAATTTTCCGAGAATTTGGAGCTTGGGTCGGTGAATTTTTTATTCGTAACCCGATGTCAGGCAGAAACGTCAAATTCACAAATTATGACGATCGTTTTTAATAGAATTCGAAACCAGGGGCTGTATAACCAATTTGCAATTTTGCTGGTGCGCGTCGGTGGTGGTTCGTCGTCGTCGTCGTCGACGAAACGATAATAGACCAACCTGTCCCAGTTATCCATTTAGCACCGGTGCACGAGAAGAATATTTCTCTGTATTTCCATTACTCTCTCTCTCTCTCTCTCTCAAACAACGACGATCCGCATTTCCGCTAAAAGCGAATTTCCTACTATCCCTTAACTAGTTCTTTTTAAACGTCGTACACGGATTCTCGATATTATTTTATTAATCAAAACGTTTGTACTAAAAATAAAAGGTTGAATTTTAGAATGATCTATATTGTCTTTTTTTTGTTTTGTTTATTCGCATCGGCAGGCTTCAACCCCAATCGGAATCCGGAAGCACCGGAAACGCGGCTCATCCCTACAGAATGCCACAAATGTTGCAAGAGAAATTTGGCGATGACTTTCCTCTGAGAAAAACAGGTAAACGGATGATAAAAAATATAGTTTGCGATTGCAAATGAAATTGAGCGTTGGGTTGTGTATTTGGTCCGAATAGTCTGTGTTGATAGAAAAAGAAATCGCCTACTAAAGCATGACTCGCTCGTCGCCGAGACGATCGCGAGTACCGCGAATGGTGCATATGTCCATTTGTTAGATTATTCATTTTATTTCTATGTTTCTTTTGTTTTTTTTTTTTCACGCGTAGTTCGAGAAAATACGAAAAACGTGTTTGCCATTTTCGGCTCGAATTATTCAGCGTGCAAAAGCGAATGTGTATGGATTTTCGTTAATTCGATATTTGCGTCGTAACAACGACGTCCTTCTCCGTTTATTCCTCAGTTTGTCTCCAACTCTGGCGAAAATACTTTTGAGATTGCTAAACGGATTTTATTTTATTTTTTTATTTTCGTGTGAATTTTTATTATTCCCGAGAGCGACGGAAATTTTTAGACAAATAAAGTAATTTGAAAGGGCGAGAAGGACGTCGATCGATCGCAACAATGCTTATCCCTCATTGATCACGAGACGAGGCGAGCGTCTCGACGCCAAGTAATTAATTCACCTTTTTTATATATAAAAACAAAATATATATATATAAAAAACGTAAATATATTCGTAAGTGTGTTCCGCGAGAGTGTGAAAATCGTGTGTGACAGTCGTTCTGTACGACTGGTTGCGTATACGTTTATTTGGTATGATGACTAACACCCGGCTGAAATTGGCCAGCCTCGGAGCCGAACCTGCTGAAGGTCCGGCTAAAGCAGCGTGTCATGGAGAGGAACTTGGCAGCTTCGAGAAATTCACCCCTTACGGCACGCCGGAAGGATCGACTGCTGTCGCATCTCAAGCGGAAGTCACTATTAGCAAGTACGTCCTATACTAATTACCCTTATCTATCGTCTCGTCATATTACTTTCGCTCTCCACGATCCTTTCGGAGAAGGATTTCCAAAAATAAAAATAATAAAAGAAATAAAAAAAAAACAAAGAGTACAAAAATTACATCGAATATAAATTTCATTTATTTTCACTCATTGTTCCACTCTCGCGATATTTATACTAGGATTGTATGTCTACGCTCTTAAAAATCTTATTTTGCGATATTTGATCGACCATCACGAGTATTTGTTGCACCCGTTTTTTTTTCTTTTTCATTAATTGATTGTTGAATTGAATTTTGCCAGTGTCCAGTAACCGCATGACAAGAGATTATTAACATACGTATAGCTTTTCGACACATACATATACACACGCACATGAACATGCATATATGCAAACACTTGAAAATTTCCAAGCGTTGGGATTTTTCCAATTCGAACGTATCAACAATGTAAACACGGATATAAATTTCCACTCTTATTTTTCTTATTCAATCGCGAACCCTGGAGTCGGTCGATGATTCGGATCTAGTAAAACTCACTGTTAAATCACAATTTACATACGGCTTAATCGATAGAGTTCGGAGTCGAACAAAAAGACCGTTTGGCTAATACGAGTTGTCCGCGAATGTTTTGTAGATTCTGGCAGTAATCCGGAATCCGGTCCTAACTCGCCGCCCACGGTAAACAATTCACAAGCAAGTCCGACAGCTGGAAGCAACATACCGATCCAAGAGGTGAGCTTGGAGGATCTACTGGCGCCCCAGTGATCGCAAATCTCATTTTTTTTTACATTTTTTTCTGAGAGATACTTATTTTTTCCATTCTCGACTTTAGGAAAGCGAAAATACGGCTTACGGTGGTCCATTGACGAGCAGTAGTCAGCAGGGAAGTCTGTCGGATTTGTCGTTGTTTAGTTCACCGTCCATGCCCAATATTTCACTGGGAATACCTCACGTACCATCCAGTTCATCTTCGGTAAGATTTCCATTAATTTCTGTTTATTTAAATGAAACGACCGATCGAATAATTAATATTCCATGGTCGATTGTACTTACTACATATATTTTCCCTAAAATATTATCTCTCATCGTCGTGGCCACTGTGATGTATCTTATTTTCTTTTTTTTAATTGAAATTCAGAGTGGCACGAAACTCGCACCTGTCTCGGAAGCCGAAGTACGTGCCGCCTTTACCGCCCGCCTTGGAATGCCACTGACGGGTCAAATGCTGCCGGGTACTTTGCCGTTCTATCCATCGTTGACGGTGATCGAGGGAGAACCAGCGTATATACACAAACAGATGCAAAATTTGGAACAACAAAGTAGCAGGCATGGTACGATTTACGGTGCGCCGATAACCGATACTCAAGTAGCACACGCAAGACTGCATAAGGCTGGTCACCGGCCTTTAGGTAGTATGTTCACTCTTTCTTTCTACTGATAACCCGTTCGTAGCGTATCGCGCACTCGGAAGAATACACGGTTTACTGTCTGATCAACAGTGTTTTTGATTGGTTTATTATTATCACGACACAGAATTTATTTATCGCGTACGATTTTTTTTTGCTTATTTAGAACAAATGATCTTCCGAATGCGTCACGCATCGTTCTCCAAAATTTCAGCTAGACAGAATTCTCATATTTTTCGTAATTTTCTATTCGCGCGATATTTAGGTAGAACACAATCAGCTCCTTTGCCTCTCGGTCATCCGATGCTTCAAGGCGGTATGATACCACCACCAACGACTCATTACGAGGAATATCTCGCTGAGAAACAACTTCACGATCAGCAACAAGCTCACAATTATCTCAAACAGCAGATACGACAGACGGTATTGACGCGAGTTGTTTCACGGGGTAGTCAAGCGAATCAGCTGGATGAGGCTGCTGAGAGCGAGGAATCCGAGGTGATAGATCTCACGAGAAAGAAGGAATTGCCCGAGGAGAGTGAGATCTCGAAACAGCAGAGAGATCGTGAGCAGTTTCTTCAACAGCAGAGGGATTTGATGATGAGACACACGCTTCAGGTCAACGAATCGCCAGCTTATGTCGGTAGCAGATCGTCGCAATCGGCCAGACCACTCTCCAGAGCACTTTCGAGTCCTCTCGTTCACTTAGGTATGCTCGTTGCCGATACGTAAGAACCGATTTACATTAACACATTATAGATTTACAATTTACGAATGAAACTTCGTTTATACGTTTAATCCAATGACGAATAATTCGGCTTGTGTCAATAAGGACCTCAGGCTACCGGTGGGGACGTTTTCGCCCGTGGCTCGCCACATCGACCTACGACGGGTCTGGCCTACGATCCGCTGATGCTGAAGCACGCCTGCGTCTGTGGCGAGACTGTCAGAGGCCACCCTGAACACGGTGGTAGACTACAGAGCGTTTGGGCGAGGCTCTCCGAGACTGGTCTTTTGCAACGCTGCGATCGCGTAAGATCGCGAAAAGCGACTCTCGAGGAAATTCAGAGTTGTCACAGCGAGGCTCATGCTCTCTTATTTGGTAAGATAAACTAGACAAAAATTTATCCAGCGTAGATTGATGTATATTTTTGTCTCCTCGGTGTTTCTATAATATTATTTGGTGCGATTACAGGCACAAATCCTCTGAATCGTCAGAAATTGGATATGTCCAAGCTCTCTCAATTGCCGATCAAGAGTTTCGTGAGATTGCCCTGCGGTGGTGTTGGAGTCGATTCCGACACAACGTGGAACGAGCTTCACACCGCGCCGGCAGCTCGAATGGCTGTTGGATGCGTCGTTGATCTAGCGTTCAAAGCTGCTATGGGTGATATAAAAAATGGCTTCGCGGTCGTTCGACCCCCGGGTCATCATGCTGAGACCAATCAGGCAATGGGCTTTTGTTTCTTCAATTCCGTCGCGATAGCGGCCAAGCTTCTTCAACAGAAATTGGACACGCGAAAAATACTAATTCTCGACTGGGTAAGAAAATGAAAGCCCAATGAATTTATCCATGAATGAATTACGAATGGATTTTTCATTGTTCTTTATAATTGCAGGATGTTCATCATGGAAATGGTACGCAGCAGATGTTTTACGACGATCCGAGGGTTCTCTATCTCTCGATACACAGGCACGACGATGGTAATTTCTTCCCTGGCACGGGTGGACCAACCGAGTGCGGCGCTGGCGAGGGCCTCGGTTACAACGTTAACGTCTCTTGGTCGGGTGGATTAAATCCACCGATGGGCGATGCCGAGTATCTCGCAGCTTTTCGAACGATCGTAATGCCGATCGCCAAAGAATTCGACCCGGACGTAGTAATAGTTTCAGCTGGATTCGACGCTGCTATTGGTCATCCCGCACCTTTGGGAGGATACAAAGTTAGTCCCGCGTGTTTTGGACACATGACGCAGCAGCTTCTCGAACTCGCCGATGGCAAAGTCGTACTTGCTCTCGAAGGTGGCTACGATCTTGCGGCAATTTGTGATTCCGCGCAAGAATGCGTTCGCGCTCTTCTGGGTGACGAACCGAGTCCCCTTCGAGATGAAGAACTAACACGCGTACCATGTAAAAACGCCATCGATACGCTCCAGAAAACTATCGCCATTCAGGTGAATATAATGTTTTATTCAAGAACGAAATAAAATATTTTGTTGCACGAAAATGGTTCTAACATTTGTATTTATGTCAGATGTCACACTGGCCGTGCGTCAAATTAGCAGCTCATACGGTTGGCATGAGCGCTCTAAAGGCCAGTCAGAAGGAACACGACGAGATTGAAACGGTATCCGCTATGGCTTCGCTCTCTATGCAACAACCGACTAATCTCTCGTAAGAGTTTTTTTTAAATTTTCCTACAAATGGTAGTCCGATAGTTCGTTCCTCATTATGAATATATCCTCACGAATATAATTATTTTAAACAATTGGCAGAACTACGCCAGACCATTCCCGCGAAGTTTCGGAAGAGCCGATGGAACAGGATGAAGTTAAGTGAGAGCCACGGGTTCGACGATTCGTGAAATCGTTCGTTTTACTTTCGTCCGTAGACAAAATGTCGATGCTGTAGTCGACGAAGATCAAGCGTCAATCCATCTCGGCGTCGTGTTGCACTTTCATCAAATGCAAGTCATCGACGGTCAACTAAATTTCCTGGATATATGGAAATACGATTGAGGTTTGTTTTGCAATCGTATAATCCTAGAATTAATGCAGACGACGAGAAGAGTCCGAATGTTTATTAACGCGAGCTTGTTCTCGTGATTCGAAATCTTGTCACTTCGACGGGGGGTTTTTTTTTGGTATTTTGCGATAAAATATGATTTACCCTCGAACGCGACACTTCGGGATGAAACAAAATAAAACGAGACATGATGTCTCGTCGAATTGTGTATATACGAAAAGTACATAATACGATTCCCCGTTAAAATTTAATCGACCCTGTTCTTCGTGAGACAATGAAATCTCTGAGTATAAATATTATATTATAAATTTCTCGAGCTCCGGTTTGAGCCGGAATGGATGTCGTTTCAGTACGCGACACCGTCGTAGCCGACGAAACGCTTGATCGCGTACCGAAGAGCTACGTTTTACAGGTATCTGATGTAAATTTGTGTATTTTAAAAGTACAAGCGCAACGAATGAATCGTCGATGAAACGTACGAAGCACTCCTAATGAACGGACCAACGAACTTTTTTATTTCTTTTTTTTGAGACACGTGCTCGATATCCTGCTGTTTAGAAACTCTCTAAACTCGCGGGTAGCACTAAAAACGCAAAAAGAAATAAAGATTGTCTCGACGTTTGAACTTGTCTCTATGAAAAGCGCTGCTGTACGAAACGATCAAACGCCGTGCATCGATGAGAGCTTTTTGTGTACAGGTGTCGCATCCCCTCCTCGTATTGGCTGGAGTGATGTGCGAATAAGAGTTGATAAAAAAAAGAAAAAGACAGTAATAGCGTTGTAAGATTTAGTCGCTCCTCTGCATGAAACGCGGAGAAGTTCGTTGCGGCGCATTGTGCTGGTCACGGGCGCTTTGTTTCACTCCACGAATCGTGAACTTTTGTGCGCTTTGAACATAACTAACTGTGCCGTTCCCAAGCGACGGAACTTTTCACACGTGTATTTTTTGTTTGTTTGTCCATTGGATACGATTTTTCGAAACGTGAGAAAGAAAGAATATTTCACACGAGAAGGACACGCGCAAACTCGTTTGATGCGCATATTAACCGATTGCTAGACAGTAAATATATTTGAGGGATACATCTCATTGGGAAAAAGGTGTGATGATAAATACAGTTCAAACGCTATGGACACCGGCAGAGATCAATCGTTCGCTTTTCTTTGGCTGCACATTTGTTTTCGGAAACATTACAGGGGAAATGATTTTTGAATATCAAATGGGGGGTAACAATTAGCTCGAACGCGAATTTTCGAGTTTGTCATTTACAAAACATACGGAGATCGATCGTTCTTTTCTTTCCTATTCTTCACTTGTGTTTATGGCTCGGTTTTCTGCTGCGAACAAAGGCTGGTGCGATTTTTGTGATACCTTGTAAAAAGTTAATTAACATACAGTTTAATCGAGAGTATATGGGGAAACGGCGAAAGGGAGAAAAAGTAATTTGAAAATACAAGCATTTATTTTTGTGTCATGCATTTTACGAAAAAGAAAAAAAATGAAGATATATGAAATTTTATTATTAAAATACGGATGAAAAGATACTATATATATATAGATTTTGACATACGACAAAAGCGTATATATATATATATATATAATTATTATATTGAAAAGTATGTATATTGCACATCTGCATATATATTGTGGACGCAGACATTATTCTACCCCAGGAATCTCAGATATCTGTTGTATGTTGCTCTACAAGTATTTGAAAGGAAGAAGAAGAAAAAATTCGTTATTATATTGGAAGCGCAAGCCCAGCTTATGTGTGTATACATTGTGCAACATTAATTAACGTAGCATGAAGAGAAACAAATGAAATTTGTAACAACACATATTTTAGTGTGACATCGATGGAGGTTCGTGTTCCAGTCAATGACACCCAAAGACGCGACAACTCGAATAGGCAAGTTACAAGTTTTTAACGACGACTATAAACGTTTGAGATCACAATTGACCCCTCAGTAATGTTTAAATAAAAATTGGGCAGTATTTAAACATCGGGAACTGGGATACTTACCTTGCAAGATGTAAGCCGTTTTATCGCAGTGTTATAACGTATAATGAATATGTATATTGTATTTAACTATTTATGATTCATAAGAACAAAAAAAAACATACGTGTAACCGATGTCCGGTTCTTATATGCGAGTCGAGATTGGAGTTGTTATTCAGTCATAAGAACGTGGCGAGAGATCAAGAAAAAAGAAATAAACAAAAAAAAAAATTGTGTGTGTTCGAAAAACTGACGTTAGACCGTGCGAAAGCAACGTGTTTTTAGGAAAAATGTCTCGTCCTAATTAACAGAAGGCCTATACAATTTGCGTTGTCTATGGTCGACGTACTTCTTTTTAATGAGCCACATGACCACTTGCTATATATATATATATTTACAACAAGTATATATATATATATTTGTGGTCGAGTTCTGCTCAAATCGACAGAAACTTACAAACATTCCGATATCATACGTAGCATACGGTTACACATTAACCGTGTATGGCTACATTGAATATTGAAAATATAAGTGATGCAAAAAATGTATGTTAAGACACGAGCACGAAGTAATGTCTATGCTGCGTATACATAGTTATTGTATCGGTAATACATTTTTTATGTATATAAATGTACCTCGTAAATTAATTTTAAATAAAAATAAAATAATTGTGTTAAAAAAAGAAAATGATATACTTCGATTACCTTTTTCCAATGATGGCCTCACGATGGTGAAGAAGCGACGTTTGAAGAATTTACGTCGGATGTTCGAGGACTTTGGGATGGTGTAGTAGATAGAGCAAATACATAAAAATATTCAAGTCATTGCTGGGACTGAAAACGTTTAATTAAGTCTTTGTACATAAAACAATAATAATGAACATAAATTCATTGCAAATCACCATCATATATTAGCATTTGATGCGTAGTGCTATTACTACTATTATATGCTCAATAGTTTCTAGTTTCTATCGTTTTTTTTATTACAGGTTTTTTATGCAATTATGATTAATGTTGTAAAATCGTGTTTTGTTCTGTCGTGTTGTGAAGGGTTTTACATGAAGAAGAGGGAGGGCAGATAAAGGGACTTGTGTAAGTTCTGTGTATTCGTGTATTGTTTTCTCGGGATAACTTATACTTAATGCGCCTTGCTCCATAGTATGTAATGGGGCTCTTCTGGCAAACGTTGATAACCAATATCTTATCATTCCGCAATAATCAATAATAATTATATTTTTTATCCTATTTTATATATATGTATAGATATGCGTGTATACGTGTATATATATATATATACACATACACACATATATATATATATATATATCTTCATATATATTTGTAATATACCACAAATCGTTATCAATATAATACAATATTGATTATGTATACATTATATAACCTATAGATCTATAGAATATATTTATGTATTTACATAAGAATATTAGAAACAAGGGAATAACATTTTTAAAAAAACTGGCTGCGCGTTCGCATGAAATGTTAAACAATTATCTCGTATCAACGATGATAATGGAGTAATCATTGGGACGAGAAATTGTGGAAAAACTGTCGGATACCTATTAGGAGTGGAATTTATATTCCTTTCGTAATGCAATCGTCGACACTACGCGGTTTGTTCGAGCTAAGTTCATCTTCGAGTTTTTCCAGGATAGTTCATGCAAACGCGAACATATATGTTCCTTCAAATAGTCATCATATACGAAATATCTCGAAATCAAATATAGAATATCGGTCTCTCGGTATTTAATTGATATATAAATATCATAAAAACCGTCGTTTTTAAGTCATTAATTTCGTAAGGGGCTCTGCGTCAGAAAAGCGACCCTAAAATTAATAAACCGAGACAATCATCCTAAATGCTGGTAGCAGAAACATTCCGCAGACATATCAGAGCCCATATTCAAATGACAATTGTAAACTAATGTAAAAACAACAAAATCGCGTACCATACATCTTCTTCAATTCAATAATATTATTTTAAAAACTACGAAATTTCTCTCGTTCGCTTGTAAAGTAATAAGTTCCTATAGTATCGTTTTCGCAGCTCCCTTCCCTTCCTTCAATGAGTCATCCTCTCCCTCTCTCTCTCTCTCTCTCTCCCTCTCTCTCGATCTTAACATATGATTGTGTATTTTGAACGACGCTTTGGATGAAAATAGGTACCGGTTGATTGCGTCGTTTCGCAACTCTTGTTTTTTTAATTCTTTATTTCATGTCGTAAATTTGATGGTGGTACAAAGCTGGCTCGGCGCGCGTGTTCTTTTCTCCCGCGTTGATCAACTTTCTTTGCCCCTTTAATCGTTGATCAACGGTTTTTTTTCGCTGTTCGTGATGATAAATACAAAAATAAGTAATGTGGAGACGTCGCCGTTTTTTCGTCTACCATGATTTAATCTACATCCGCAGAGTTTGATAACTTCGATGCAGTAGCAAGAGTCCATGTGTGCCGATGAAATATAAATACCCTCATTTTGTTTCATCAATATTCAATAGCTCTTTGCTCCATTGGCATTTTATTAGCTTCTATATTTTTTCCAAAGATTTTTTTCTCTTCGAGTCAAGAAATTCAATGGAAACGTACGGTTGTTTTATACTCCCTCGTTTGTACATACACAGCGCGGATAAGAAATTGACGTTTAGCAATTTGGGCATGACTTGCACATCAAATTGTCGCAGCTTGATCGAAACTGCAATAATCCAGTAACGAAATTCGAACCGCAATGGGCAACGGTCTCTTTCTTGCAAGAAAAACCAACAACGTTGTTCTGACGTCGATCTCTAATTATCGATTATGCCAATAGTGACGGCAATACTTGGGATGGGATGTTAACGAGCATATCAGGAATCGACCCAATCGCAAAGCCATCAATCTGGAATGTCGGGATTCTTGAGTACCAGCAAACTCGCGACGTGTTCCACAATGGTAACGTCCCTGGGAACTTTTGTTGCCCATAGTATATACATATAACGTTCTTGTATACATATTATTATACTCAGACAAAGTTTCCGTTATATTCCTAGGTAAACGCTGAAGATGATACATGCAACAAATCAGCAATGATGGCACTGATTTTTTTTGCGTACAGTTTACAATCATCGATCATCATCCCACGGACATTACAAGGATATCGTTTGAGATCAGTGCCGTTCGTGATTTATTATAAGCAAGGCGTTTCTTCTTCATTCGTTACTTGTACTTTTCCGTTAGTGTTACAATTTGCGACGGTTATCCATATTATTTATGTGTACACGATCGGATGTAAGAAAAAACTGTTTCTCGTTTGTTATTTTTGTCGTTTTAATGTACTCAGGAATGTGTCTGCTTCGAGATAAAGCATGCGCGTTGCAAGACGAGACAACCGACTTTCTGCATCGACCATTTCAAATCAGAGAGGATGGAAAATAAAAGTAAAACATAACACGGGAGACTGTCGCGTCCTCTTACGCAATCCGTTCGCGTACGAGTAACGTACGTGGGGAACATTTCAGCGCGATTCTAAAATTCTTTTATGGAAATAACAATTTTGTTTTCCAGTCCTTAAGGCTTTTGTAAGTTACTCGGAGAAACTAAACTCTCTTTTCTATTCGTACGAAACAACAACGTTTTATGTGTTCAATTCACAGTCAGGCTGCTCTCAATTGCCGAAACGGCAAATAGGTTCGAACTCGCGCTTTTCCAAAGCCCGTACATTTGCTGGGCTCTTTTCTTCGAATGCGTGATTGTCCCCGTGCGATTTCAGAACTTCTCACTTTTTGCTAACCTATGTACATGTATTGTGTAAAGTTTATCTTACTTAATGGGTCAACAACAGGCCCCCTCACCACTCTCCGCGAGGCCTTTGAGTAGTCGGAAAATGTATGGTTCATTGTGCTCGAAGCAGTGTCTCTTGATCTTACTTCACAGTGGAAAAATTCTGTTGAGAATTTTGATTTGATGAAACCCATCTGTTAAACACATCTCTGTAAGAAACGAATAATTTATATTAAGCCTCTTTCCAACACATAGCGAGCGTGTAAAAATTGATATATCGAGTAGTTACGATATTGCAAAGTTTACCTTCTTCTTTCTAAATGAAAATAAAAAAATGCTCACACAAACCTGCAGTGGCTAACCACGCACTCGTTGCTGCAATACTCGTCTTCCCATTCACTGTTGGATACAGCAGGATTGGGACAACCGTGACGAATACATGAGTTTGAAGGTGGCCTTTGACCTCCCAAACCTCCCTGAGATCCGCTGACAGGAGGTGGGCTCGATAGAGAGTCACCGCGGGGTGGACTCATGTGCAGTAATTGTTGTTGTACTTGTACTTGCTGTACTTGCTGCTGTGGAACCTGAGAATCAAAGGTAATATCCGTGACTAATTTGAAAAAGATTTAGTAATCAAACTCTCGTAATATTTCAAGCTTAATGTATCAATCAATCGTCATTTATGAAATTTATGTTATGAAAACACCAGTAGCAACGTTCTCGGACTAAACACAATACTATTCGCGATTCGAGGTTATGTTTTACGAAAGTAATAAAAAAAAACATTCTCATTCGTCTTATTAAATGGCTTTCCTCGCTAAAATTAGTACGATATCTAAAACCACTCACGAGATAGTAATTTTTACTGGAATTGAGGTTAATAATAGAAAATACTTTGCTCAAATTGATAAGAGCGTTCGTATCGGCCATTATTGCCAGCTTGGTTTCTCGTGATACCGAGAGATGGCGCCACTTGTGCCGTTTTAGCGAATTATTAATCGATTAATTCCTTGTATTTTTCGAACATGACTTTTTGCCGATTTTCAAGCGTATTATTACAACAAAGATCGAACTACTCGTTATATTGTTACGACACGAGAGGATAATTAGCGGCCATTTTAACTAATATCGGGAGAGGCTAAAATTACCCGGTAATTTGACGGCAATCTCGGCGGTAATGCGAACCCCCTGTTTAACGCTCGTACTCTGACCGCGTTGCTTTTCTGTTTGTTTCACGTATGTTTCCACTGTATACAAAACTCGGAACAAGCAAAAGCGAAGAGGGGAAAAAAAGGGACAGACCGCGGTATAGGAAAGGGGCTGCACAGTGGGCAGTGCTTACGCTATCACAGACTGCGTGCTCTTTACACTCGTACGAGCTCACACGTAACCATTCTCTCATTCGGTCAGGACGTACACGCACACGTTCTCTCCTCGTCAGTCACTCAGTTGGTCGAAGGGCAAGTTCACTGACCTGCTGCATGTATTGCTGCTGCGAGACTTGTTGCTGCATATGCTGTTGCTGCGTCATGTGAGGTGGCGCCATAGGATTGCCCATCATACCCTGAAACGACATTTATTATTGCTTATTCAGCCGTCCCGATCGTGTTTGCCACCTTCTTCCTCTTATATCGTTCCAAGCTCAACAGACAAAATTGCATGCGACACGAATTGTTTCCACGATACACAAAAAGTCATCGTATTCTCTTTCAAATGTCAGGAATAATGTGAAACTTCGAACGCGAATTATGCCAATTTTATTGGATGGGAATAACAGTAATGAATTTCGAAAACTTAGCATACCCGACTAAAAAAAATGTCCCGATCGTCACAAAAAACGTAAAATAATTAGCCTGACTGCGTACCTGTTGCGGTGGTTGTTGTTGAACGTTTCCATGCATGCCAGCGAGATGATGAGGTGATTTTTTGATGGTCATTTGTTGCTGTTGCTGTTGATGATGTTGCTGATGTTGTTGGGGTGAAGGAGGTTGGGGCTGAGGACTGTAGACTTGATAAGCGACGTTACTTGGACCAGGATTACCCGGATATGCGCCATAAGCACCGTATTGAACAGGCTGTGCTTGTTGTTGTGGTTGTTGCGGCGGTGGTGGTTGCTGCTGCTGTGGTTGTTGTTGCTGCTGTTGCTGCGGTTGAGGAGGCGGCGGGGGTTGATGCTCGTTCTCTGGTGTTCCCTTGCTAACCACCGATGCCCTGTACGCCGCAAGTGCCTTCAAGTACTCCTTCTTCGCAGCTTCGGTCTTTTTCTTGTAAACCTGTAAAATATAGCGTCGAACCAAACATGAGACTCATAGTTACGGGATAAAAATAATTACAATATGTACGACGAAACGTTTTACAAAACGAGTCACAAAACTTGAGTTAAAACGAAGATCTTTTGAATGGAGTAAAATTATCCTGATGGTAAAACGCGCCGACTGACTCGTAAAAGTAGTGCAAAGCGAGAGAGATAAATATTCCATCGTCTCGCTTGATTTTCCCAACGATATATATGTATATATATACGTGACGTATATGTTTATTATTGTAACAACCCAAGGTTTTCAGAGGGAATTGCTCGCATGGGTTAGCGACAGAGAACAGAAGCAGCAAAATGAGGAGAATGGGATTTGACAGCGTGGAATGACGAGAAAGAGAAAGAGAGAGACAGAGCTTGAATTGCAACGAAACAACTCGAGTGGAACTGCATACATATTACTCGACTGTGTGACTTAAAAGCTCGCCCTCTCTCTCTCTCTCTCTCTCTCTCTCTCTCTCTCTCTCTCTCTCTCTACAGTGAGTACAATGACGCGAGAGCTTCTTGTAGGCCTCTTCCCTTTTCCTTATAATACGAACAGCCTGACGACATACCCAGTCGACTTCGTTCTCTCGTCTCTGCAATTAAATACTCTATTCAGCGGTGAATCATTAATATTTCACTCGCAGTACTCTGCACTCGCATCTCGTTGTCGTCTTCCTCTTTATCGTTCCTCGAGCCTCGAATATACCGAGGTATGGTTGTTTTTTTGGTCTTCCTATCTTTCCACAATTCTTTTTGCTGTGATATTTTAACGATCGACAGCTCTGAGCTAGTGTCGGATAACTTTTAAGATTATGGACTAGAATCTAACCAGTGAGAACTCGATCTTGTTCTTTCTGTATTTTGCAATACGACTACGTTTGAATCACATGCCGCAGCTTGTGACCCGATTTTATACATGATTCTTAGTGGTACGTTGCGGTTCTAGTTATTCATGCGATAACGTTCGAAGGCCCGGACGTTGATACGTTTCGGAATGAGAGTCAGCTCGAAGGAAAATGGAACGAGAACGAGCTATGGAATGGAGAGCATGAATTGTGTCGAGATAGGAGAGAGAGAAGAATGAAAAAAAAGAATCAAAGAGAGCAAGTGGAGAATGTGACTAGTGTTGCGGAGGTAACGGATGCTTTGAATAAAACATATAAACGCCATGGTTGTCATGGGTATCCCCTTGAACGGCTGAAATATATTTAATGACGACATAGAGAAAGAATTTTGTCCTTGCGTAACGCAGCTAGCGTTTCTCTCTGTTAGCTCGTTCTTTATCTCGTTCATTTTATCAAAATCTTCGGGTTGAATTATTGGAGGATCACGAAGAACTCGGCCTAACTGACGTTCGACAAAAAAAAAGACGCTCCAGATAAACTCGTAGAACCGGACGGAAGACGAGTTTTCGTTATCGTTTCTGATCTTGACAAATGTCTGTTGGACGAAACAAGGCATTGGTTTTACGTATCCGTATATGTTTGTGTTTGGCCGGAAATTAATCCTTGATTACAAAGCGCTTTATATCTCTCGGTCTCGGTAATCTTTGGTAAATCGATGGAGAGGAAAATGTAGACAACTCGGTCGTGTATTTAATTGCCAAAGAGAGAATACTTTCTGTTTAAAGTTTGCCGTATGACGTTGTTCACGATCGATACTCGTGGCTCGAATCTCTTTCTTTTTCAAACAACGTGTAATTATGCGAAACGAATAATATTCTCCAAGTATTTTCGTTTAGCACACTCGTGATTCAATAATGAATGACTTTTTTTAAAAGATAACGAAGCTTATCTTCGAGTATTCATCCCGGGAATAATGTTCAACGCAAACCCAGCTCGTATTATTCTTAAATTAAAACGGTATGAATGATTTCCGAGGTTCGACGATTAACATTGTATCGCGAACCGTTGGCCGGGGTCTCACGATGTAACAAATCGGATAAGCTCTTTAACCAAATTAATGATACGTGCTCGAGTTTATACCCGATGCTCGGAATTCATAATTCCCATGGTGATAATAATCGAATTACACCCGTTCAATTAAGCCTCGTGAGTCGCCGTCGTTATTGCTTCTTTACGCCGTCGTGATGAAGACGTCGAAAAAAAGGAAAAAAAGGGGAAAAGAAACATTCACGACAGAATTAAATTTCTTTTTTTCCATGCTCGCGCGAATTCATTCTCATTTGCGGCAAGCAGTCCGGGCAACGATATCAACGAGAACCTGAACCCCGGCCGAATACACAGTGTTTCCTCCTTGCCCCGGGAGCCCCTCGGAATAACTGAAACGGTGAATTTAATCAAGATTCCATCTACAGTTACGAGCTCGCCCTCCCCCCCTCGCTCTCCTTTTCCTATTCTCTCTCTCTCTCTCTCTCTCTCGCTCTTTTGCTGGCTCTCTACATACAACAGAGTTAAATTTGAGTTTGAGAGCACACCGCTTGGAAATTACTCTCCTGCCTACGTACTTGCATTGCTCCACACTATCTTGCCGCATCCCCTCGATAATTTGCCCGCACGCGAATTCATATTAAAGCAAGATTGAGCGATAAAGAAAAAAAAACATATTAAAGAATAACAAGAGAGAGAGAGAGCGAGAGAGAGAGAGAGACAAGAAAAATAATGAATCCAATTAATTTTACGTATATCAATATCTTTAGAGTTATTACGGAGTGATATGCTGCTCGATTGTAGAGAAAACAAAGGATAATAAATTATTTTTAACTTCGATATTATCGTTGTTATTATTTCCCATATCGTTAACAATTATTTGTCACGTGTCGTTGAGAGTTTGTCAAACGCGAGGTTAGTGCGAGTGAACTTATCGCAGAAACTATGATTGCGTTTATATTGTACGTTGCAGTACGACGAGGGTTTATGCGCATTTACGAGCGATCGTAACTCGGCCAGATCTAATTACCAATTATTAATGCTCGCAGGTTATATCGCCCTCTCTTCGAACGATCGTTATTTATAACTTGGTTCGTGTATCTCCTTTAGACTCAACCTATGCTCTCGATTTTCTCTACAACCAAACTCTCTCGTGCAAATTCTGACTATCGTTTGCCTTTCCTTGGTACAAAAGCGTTATCAAGGAAACAAGTATTTCGTCGCGTTGTTGCAGCAACGGTAACGTAACGTGACGATGGTTCTAAAACATACTGCGTTAATTAGAACTGCGTTGTTCGAACAGTAATCCCCAACAGCTATTATGTCACTGCAGGATCATCCGACTTATATCCACGGACAATCTTCCTCGATAATGAAACGTTCGTCGAACGACGATCGTCGTTTCAGTTTTCTGTTACGATGAGAATATAAACTTACGTTCTTGTGCTCGGTTTCTAGAGCGTCCCACATCGATGCCACGATTTTCGATACTTCACCGAAGCTCGCGTTAGGATTCTGTCCTTTGATCGCAGCCTGGGTATCCCTGAAGAAGAGGGCATAGGCAGAGACAGGCCTGTAAGGAAAAGAAAGATTGAAACGTCTTTAACAAAAAACAAGAACAAGATAAATTGTCTATCGAATTTATTTCTTACTATCTAGAAGGTAGGACAGTGATAAATAGCAAAGATAGACTAACAAGTGTCAGTGATAACGAGTGACACAACGTTATTTATTTTCCTCCACGATTTTTCAACGTCAGTCGTAGACTCGAGGCAAATAACGTGTTTCGTGTCCCTTATCGGTATAACTGGCATTTAACATTTTTCTCAACGCTCTAACGACGAAGCAATGACACGTTTATTAACCTCGGTGCTCCGATTCACGTTCATTGACTTTTTCGTCTCTCGCTACTATTCTCCTTTCTGTTTCTCCGCCATTTTGTCTAAACAATCCCATCCGGTAGATCGAACGTGACGTCTTTAATAAAAAAAAAAAGATATACATATATATCCGGGTTGAACGAACGAAGCAATTTGTTCCGATCGTGGATAATTAATAGCTCGTGGATGAGAACGAAAATAACAATTGCGAGCAAATAACCGAAAGAAAAATAATGAAGTAAATAAGGAAACAAAAATCGAATCGTTGAAATTCGAGTAATCAACGTCGAAAGATAGATTATAAAAGCTCCGATACGAACATCGCTGCTTACTGTATATCAAGTATTGACCTTTTCCATATTCCTATATACGTCTGAGAGCTTCGCCAATATCCCTCTCTCGCTTCCACGATCACTCACCTATCGCCAACCGACGTCGAGAGTTTTATTGAATTTCCGAGAGCCTCGACGTGTATATAACCCGTCGGGCACTTCATTTATATTTGCAATTGGTTTGTATTTTTGTAAATCGAAGGTACTCCGGTATTAATTGGACTCGAGTGGAAATTGAAACGCCCGGTACGTCGCTAATGCGAACATAAACGTGTGATCCGAGCTCGACTATTACGCAATTATTAAACGCGCTATACGTTCAAACATAAATACATTGAATATACGATGTTATACATATTTCTCGGAGTGTTGCATACATGAATAAATATGCGTGCGAGCAGAGAAATGGAATAGCCGCGAAGCTCTGAGTTCTCCCTTGATTCCCCGCACTATCATATTCTATACGTGTACATTCGAGTAGATATTTACAAGCCATTTCTATGTAGTAATGTGGTCGCTTGTTCCTGCAGCTGGACTCACGTCCTACATTTACGGGCTTGCAACAATAACGGTAATTGCCAATTCACAGGAGTAATAACTTAGCGAGAGTGAGTGAGAGAGAGATAGAGAGAGAGAGAGAGAGAGAGAGAGAGAGAGAGATGGATATAGAGAGAGAACTCTAACTCCATTAATGCGAAACAATCGACTATTCCCAATCTCGCGTCTATCACGATGTACCTTCTACCTTCTATCTAAATAAATTTATTTCAGATATAAAAACAGCGATGGAAAGACGAGCTAGAGAGAAATATGTAGAATATACGAATAATAAGTTCATTATACACACTTTTGCGGTTCGTTCGGATCCCTCTTCTTCTTTTTCTTCTGAGCTTTTGGCTTCTTTTGGTTCTTGTTCACAGCGTCGGCTGGCTCCGGCGATGGTCGTTTGATTCCGGCCAACTGTGATAACAGTGAAACAAAAATATATATATATAAGAAACGTGTAGTATCGTAATTAAGAGAATACGTCGAGTTTAACCAAGTGGTGGATAATTAAGGTCGATTGAAAATAAAATAATAGATTGTTCTATTAGTAATAGATTTCTTTGGTTCGAAGGATCGCAATTAACGACGTTTGTTAAATCGTTAAAATATAGACACGTTCGTGCCGAGAGAATCGTGCCCTCAGAATCGAGTTTTCTATTTCGCCTCGATGTGTCGTTTTGTTACACGATAAATTTATGCACGAGCACACCCAATGCCTTTCGACCCCGATATACCGCTGTGCATCCATCATTCGACCACGAGAGAAGTCTCGGAGAGAACGTTGATTCTCCTGTTGCACGATCCTCACCCATACGGAATTTTATTTTTCCTCTCGCGAATAGGCGAGGTCGATATCTATTCCTCCTCGTCACTCGAATTACCGACGCAACATTCGCGATATAGAATTTCTAATGTTAAAATCGTGATGATATTATATTCTCAATATTATCCATACGAACCAATTCCTCTCGGTCGACGTTCGACTATAATACTTCGTCTAATACCGCGCGCGGCCGATACCGCGAAGAATCGGAGCCAACGGAGATTGATCGAAGATAAGCCACGAAGAAAATTACATAGAGAGAGAAAGAGAGAGAGAGTTCATTCCCGGCAATATATTAGCATAATCATTTTTACGCGCCAGCTCTCTCTCTCTCTCTTCCCCATTTCTTTCTACACTTCTATGATTGCTTGCTGTATTTTCTCGTTCGACCTTTTTTCTAAATTTTATTTCTTTTCGCATGAATAATGAAAGAGAGCACCTCGCACTTGCGGTATTACGTACAAGATTAGCGAGAAAATATTGTATGATTAGAAATGGCCCCGGCATCGCCAAGAAAAATCGAAAATAAGAAAATCCATCAACGCTTCCCTCTCCACTAACAGGTTTTTTTTCTCTCCAACTTTCTCTGATTATTGCGGGAACGTCGTCTCGCGAGCCGAACGACAACACGTCTCGGTGTATCCGCGGCGGCATTGAGAGAGGAATTACACCAAAGTGTTCCGGGGCTACGATAGGAATTCTCGCGGAGCGAATCGGCGACCCAAAGGTAAATCCGCGAGAGACGAGTTAATCAGTAAATTCTTTCCTTGATGTAGGTTTAACACTCGAGTCTACTCGCGTATCGGCATACCGCGTACATTCGCAAACTGATGTATATACATGAATGTACCGAAGCGTACACGCGCAAGCGCGCACCGAAGGGATGCATTACGAGTAAGGTCGCGACCTTCATTACGCCTCATCGGATCATTACGTGTTGCGTGGGTAATTCTCGACCGCGGCGTAATTGAAACGATTTCATCCAATCAAGCCGCACTGATTCTACTTTGCTACTTGCATACGCTACTTTTTTCCCCCTTCATCCTCCTCTCGTTCTATGAACTTCGCTGTCTCGTATCAATCTCTCCGTAAATGCTTCGTTTCGTTCGCGAAATCGTATTTAACAATTATTATTATTTTTTTTCATAACTCGAGATACGTGGCTAAAACATTTTTCTTCGTCTCTTGAGGCTTGAGAGATAAGAAAGTGGGAATTTTTGTTTTATTTGCTTCCAGAAATTCTTAAATCTGTTTTGTTTAGTTAAGAATTTAGTTTAGGAGTTTTTTGTTTTTTTGGTATTTAAATTACCATTGCCGAATGCGGGGTACTGTCGTCGCTGTCCTCGCTCGTTGTCGTATTATTGTTCTCCGGTATGACGTTAGGTTGCATCGCAGGTGGACTACCGCCCGTCGGACTTCGATATTGCACGTGTTGTTGTTGCTGTTGCGAGTGCAATTGTTGCTGCTGCTGCTGCTGCTGCGAATGCATATATTGCATGTGCTGCTGTTGTTGCTGTTGTTGTTGCATGTGAACCTGTTGCTGATGTTGTTGCTGTTGTTGTTGTTGCTGCTGTTGAGCCTGAGCTTGTTGCTGATGCTGAGAGTGTTGTTGAAGCAGCAGCAGCTGTTGACCACCGTGTTGTTGTTGACCCGTTGCCGTCATCGACGAGTAAGAACCCTGAGGACTTGTGTACGCCGGACTGTAATCAGAATATTCAATTTTGTCAGTCGAGTTTATCAATCATTTTTTTTGTTTTGCCTGAGAATGTACAAACAAAAAATAAGAAACAAATCTCCGATAAAATTTGCAACGATGCAACGGAAATATTCGCGATTAAAATGTTCGAATGTTATTGGAAGGGGGTTAAACGTAGCTGCCACGAGGTTTACGAGGCTTTTTGTCATACGTGAAGAGCAGAATGTAGCCAGGGACGAGGAAAATAATTCAAAAGGTAAGAGAGAAGTATAGGCAGGGTATATATAGTTTAGTAGCGGTACGGAGACGAAGAGAGTTTCACCTCGTCCCTCGGCAACCCCCGTGGCTGAATGCTATTTTAACACAAATTGGATAACTTTTGAGATATAGCCGTGGCTGCGTCAGCGTTGGAGGATTTACGGCCCACTCTACATCACCGACTACTCTCTCTCTCTCTCTCTCTCTCTCTCTCTCTCTCTCTCTCTCTCTCTCTCTCTCTCTCTCTCTCTCTCTCTCTTGTACCTTCCACCCGCGTGTTTCCCTCCTTTCGCACCCTGCAGTCGCAATGCGCAGAGGAACGCGAATTGCCCGCGGGTGCTTTTGCACCCCCACCCCCCTCTCCGCGGTATCCACTTCACCTTCTTCGCAAAGGCATTCGCGACCAGGAGACTCGAATTCCCATACCCAAAGGTTACCAGACGGAAAGGAAATACAAAATCGAATACCATGACTCGAGGGTTGTTTTTTTTTGTTTACTAACGCGATAAACGACTTAAATGCAATGTTCTTTGAAAAACGACGAACGTAACCTCTGGACGCGAACGAGATACGTATAACTCCTAGAGGGCGCGCGCGCGCCCGCGCGGTGATCGAATTAATCGAAATAACTCACGGTCGGTTTTGCTGATTCTTCGTCGTGAGTCTAATGGGGTTCTGATTTATGTGAGAGGATGGAAAAAAATATGAAGGAGAGAGAATCGATGATAAGTAAAACGAGAAAATGGCCGATGAGGAACGAGGGGCAAAAAAATAAAAGAAAACGAATGCTTAAACGAACGAGAGAGAAAGAGAGAGCGAGCGAGAGATTGAAAGAGACACGGTAGATTACCGCAAAGTGTGTTCGTTGTTTCGAACACACACGCCATCCCTCGTGCAAAATCATCGTCGGTCGCATGTCGTGCGGATAATGGGTTCGAGGGCGAAATTTTGCTAACCGTCCGATCGTAAACGCCGCCGCGACAAGTTATGGATAAACCCGCCATTTTCTTCTTAACTTAATATTTACGATTGCGGGCGCACGCGTATCACCGTCAATTAGTTTTTGCGAACGAGATACGGGATATTAAGTACACAACGGGTAGAAAATAGTGACGCGAACGATAATGAGAAGAGTTCACCCCGTCATTCTCGTTATTTTTCGCGCGAGTAAGAACAACACACATACCTGAATAAATTCATCTTTTCACGCGTTACGAACATTCGAAAGGATTGGTCGGGGAGAGAGCACGTACACGAGAGAAAAAACAGGTTTCACTCTCTCGTTTCTCCATCAACCCCGTGTTCCCCTCCCCCGTGAACGTGTTTTCCCCTCGTCGTTGCTCACACGTGTGTAACTTTAGCGTCCCAATGTCTCTTGGCTCTCTTCTTTCCCTCGACCCCCTTCCAACTACCACCATCACCATCATCACCACGCGGTACCTTCCTTTGTTCATAAGTTCGTGTTTTCTCCACTACCGAAACGTCGAGTTATGTCCGAGACGAACGTGTTTTATGTCATCCCGAAGGAAATTGTACGTCCATCTCGCGCGTCCTTGGCCAAGCGCGAGACGGACGAAGAACGCAATGCAGAACCCCAGAAAGAAGTGTATAAACGCTTCGTTTCTTCTGCACTGTGTATGTTGCTTTGTCTCTCTCTCTCTCTTTCTTTCTCTCTCTCTTTCTGACTCGTTTTCCCCCCTCTAGCAGCTCGTAAAACTTATTCTACGTCTCGTACGTATATTCTCGCTCGCTCTCACTCTCTCTCTCTCTTTCTCTCTCGTTCCCATGGTAAGATTTCTCGACATACCTAAGGAAACAGAAAAGTTTCCGAGGTTCGAGTTACGTTCCACGGGGGCTTTGGGCAAGAAAAGAAAATAACGATTTAACGAAGCCGAAGGCCTCATTGATCGAAGCTCTTGATTGATGATAAATTGTTCTCGGACGGACGTAGGAGAGACGAATGATCCATCATCGAGCGTTTCGAGAAACGTGGGTGTGTATGTGTGTATGCGCATGCGCGTGTGCAAGAGCGCGTGTGTTCGAACGCGAAGAAACTAGAAGACGCGATTCACCAAGCCGAGAATATATCCACTTATATTATCCCTGCGGAGCGTACATTCTAGAATCTTATAGAAATTTACTATATCGGAGAGAAGCGTTATTGGCGGGAGAACCGCGAGAGAACAATAGTAAAATAGAGATTCCTACGGAGTCAAAGGAGGGGCGGGCCCGGGATCGTTAATCTTCCTTTGTTCCGTAGCGCGCTTTTCCTTTACCATTCTCTAATCGGTGCTGGATCGTACGCGAGAAAGAAAGAAACAGATTGATATGATATAATCGAGGGACTGAAAGAAAGACAGAATATATATATATATAGAGAGAGAGAGAGAGAGAGAGAGAGAGAGAGAGAATAAAAATAAGAAAAAGAAGGAAAGACACGATGTACGAGAAACGAGGGAAAAACGTATATCTCGTCTTGGGACGTTTGTGAGTTATCCGAAGTAACAGTGGTGCCATCTAGCGGCCTGAATGAGGTACTATTATCCCGGCTTGTCTCTCACACCGAAGATTCATTGCGAATAATGCCAAGTGGGTAATAGAATAGAAAATGACGATTTTATGCAGCATTGCACGATGGAGGACGTGCACGAGTCAAGGTATTAGAGAAGGTCGGCTTAAAAATACATCGTCGTATTATAAAACCTTTAGATATTTCACCGAACGACGTTGACGAAAGGCCAAAATCTTATTCGCGAATACGATTCTCACCTGACGTTGATCGGTTGCATCGGGTGTTCTTGCTGAAGGTAGAGAGGCTGCTGATACCCGCCTGGATCGAGATTCAGTCCATCGGGAGATTGTTGCATACCGGCATTTTGCATCATCTGAAAAAAGAAATAATAACATTCGAACATCAGTTTGAGGAAAATTTATCATCGTTGGCTCTTTTAAATGAATTATAGAGAGGCTGATAATACACTAAGGAAAATAAAATAAGAAATATGACATTATTTCGTAGAAACGAAGATATATCGAGGAATTTAATACTCGCGAATCGAACGATTCGAAGAAGGAAATGGGAACAAAAATGGCGTTGACGGTGACTAAAAAAAACATGCATAAGACATGAGGGATATAGCGATAGTGATGAGAGACTAAGGGAAAGAAAGGGAGGGTGCAGGGAGGGGGGTAAAAGAACAGAAAAGAAACGTTCAATCGGTCTGAACAATGTCGGAAGAGAAACGAGCGGATATGACGAAGATCGATAGACGCGCGCCAGACGAATGGAGATTGCTTTGGCTGTCTGAGAGATGAAATTTTTCAGGCACCTTCTCTCGTCTCGCGTTATTCGATTCGTATAGGAAAAATTCTGGACGGCACGATCTACGAAATGTTTCGTCGGAATGAAATTTTTCGCCGAGTCAGGGGTTTAATGTCGTAAAGATTTCAACTTTCGCGAAACTCGTGACGCGTTGCAGGAAAAAAAAAAGAAAAAGCTGTGGGGAAGGCTGGTTGACGATAAATAAAATACCACAAGATCAGAAACTCGCGCGAGAATTAAATTAGAAAAGCTAAAAAGTCGGACACGTCGACTCCAAAAATATGGATGACATCTGGCGCGAGTTAATTTTTCGTTTTATCTTTTTTAGCCGATGATTCGCGTTTCGACGAGAAAAAATGTTAAATTAAATATTAAATCTTGTTATCGCGTTAAATTGCCAAATTTTTACAAATATTTTAATAACCTTCGGAACGAAAAAGACGTCGTCGCGTTAATCACTTCTTGATTAAACTATACAAAGGACTTACGCGAGTCGTTTGATATATCTATTGTTCCCTGGGCCGTAGGTAACCGCCTATTCGAGCGAGGCCAGAAAACTAAAACGTGGGTCGTCCGTATCGGCGATTTAACGACTTCCGCGTTCTTACGGCATTATAATGCGCGTGACAAGATATTTTATTTCAACGCGACGAGGCCCCCTCGGCTCTTCTCGATATCGTCGTACAGTAATAATGTAATAATAACAGTGCGCGAAGATTCCTAGTTTACCGCGTGGGAAAATAAATGAGGTCGGAGAAGCGGTTAAGAAAATAAATGAAGAAAAAAAACGACACACACACGTTCAGCGAGAGAGAGAGAGAGAGAGAGTAAGAGAGAAAGAGAGAGAGAGAGAGAGAGAGAGAAAAGTGTCAGGGAATTTTAAAAGTGTGGCGAGGTAGATCTTTCTCGCTCGAGACTATAAATTCTTGTCTCCTCACCTGCGACTGATAAGTGTGAAGATCGTGCTGCTGTTGCTGATGATGCTGTTGGTGTTGTTGCTGTTGCTGCTGGTGTTGGTGAGGATGAATCGCCGGAATGTCGAAGTCCTCGTCGCCGAAGCTTGGCGTGTGAAATGTCTGCAAAAAGGAAACAACAAAAACGCACACAAACACGCGATGAAAATTGTGTTTTTTTGTTTTCTTTCTTCTTTTTCGAAACGAATAAATTCAATCGTACAAGCTTAAAAAACTTTATTTCTTTATTTCCCTCTCGGTTAGTACAATAGCGAACTTTGAGAAATTCCACAAAGCAGTTTCGTTCCACCGTATGCATAAACAGATTTGCGGTAAAGCAAACACACAACGACCGAGGCAAAACGAGCGAGTCCGAACGAGCGAGGTCATCGCATTCGATTTAACGCGAATCGAGAGTGCAACGTAAATGTGGGACGAGCAAATATCCTCCCATTAGAAAATGGAATGAAGACAAAAAGAAAAGAAAAGAAAACAAATAAAAAAAAGCAGGCCGTGTAAAAGTCAAGAACGGTAAAGACGAGATTCGCGTCGAGGGGGAAGGTTAGAGAGGTCGCGTCCCGTGGGATTGCCAGGCGGGTCTAGAAAGAAGCAGGGGGGGGGGGGGGGGTGCAGCAAGGGATCGGAAAGAAACATAAAAGTGGAATCAAAGAATTTCAACCCCTCTTGCGAATTCACTGGCGCGTATGATAGATAGCGTTATATTGTTCAAAATCCTTTTAACAATTTATTCTCTCCGAACTTCCCTCCCCCCCCGCCACCACCTCGTTCCTTTTCTCCTTTCGACGTACCCCCGCGACTCGTGCCACCCCCCTCGGTATATACATACGGTGTTCGTCGTTCAAAGGGGAGTAAGCTATTTCGCGGAGAGGCGAAGAGGGTGAAAAGAGGGAGGAGAAAATAATTTTGTTGTAGAGCGCGGCGCAACATCGATCGTTGCCTCGAAAGAGAGAGAGCGAGAGAGAGAGAGATAGAGAGAGAGAGAAAGAGAGTGTGTGTGTGTATATGTAGGGTGGTAGAGGAAGAGACGAGGCGAGGGAGAGGTTGATGTACGGCGTGTGAGCAAGGAACGAGGGGGGGGGGGGGGGGGGGCTTACGAGAGCGAGAGGGAAATAAAAGTTTTTTTTAAATTGGATTTAATAGCATCAGGAATTTTCCTTTGAAGGAAAACCTGGGTAACCTATTGATCGACAACTCTCGTCAACCCCCTCTTCCTACCCCGACTCATTCTCTCTCTCTCTCTCTCTCTTTCTTTCTTTTTCTCGTCACTGCTACCATCGAGCACTAACTTCGCGAAAATTTCGATGTAGGTACGAGAATTAAAAAAAAAGACAAAAATAAAATTAAAAAAAAAACTCTTTCCCAGCCAATTTATTTTTTCACGAGAGGATCGTGCTAGATCGGATCTTGGAAAATTCTAGAAACGAAGTTTATTCCCGGCGCATCGCGCCTGGGGAGAGTTGAAATTTTCTCGCGAATAGGAAGATAAAAGATTGGATTATCGAGTAGGTACGCTGGAATGGGGCTGGATGGTGAACGAGGCGAGAGGAACTCATTGTCGTGACGATTTAATAATTTCGAGACGATGGCGATCGCAATCGTCCCGCGTTCTCAATGGATGAATAATCGCCACCGGAATTTATGTTTCTATTGTTTGTCATTGGCAAAGCGCGGAGAACGGTGCGAGGGACACCATTGGGTATATTATATCCTCGACATCGGCAAATAGCATCGCGCGAGCGTGAAGTAAAATTAATGGAACTCAATTTCTCATTTGTAGTTGGAATAGTGTTTATATATGTGTATATATATATATTTGTGTCTCTCGATACGGTTGTATTATAAATATAGGCGCGTGATCATGCATTTGCTGACAGATTAATAGTGCGGATGTGTGATCTCGCGTTGAAACTGTATACGAACGAAATTCACTTTTAGTACACAGTGGAAGGCAATAAGCTATGAGTCATGTCTAGTGGGTGCGCACGCGCCATAACTCCTCAATGTTGAAATTGTCTGTCTCTCTCTCTCTCCCTTTCTCTTTCTCTCTTGCTCTCTCTCTCTCTCTCTCTTTCTCTCTCTCAGAGCGCGTTATCGCCGAGTGCAGCGTTATAGCGATGTCCTAGCCAGAAAATCATGCCGTTGGAATTCTTTGTGTAAACTTCAGATAAAGAAAAAAGCCTTCGTGCAATTCGTACAGGAAACAAAACAAAAAAACATATCGTGATAATATAAAATTGTATTCGTTGAAAAACAATTTATTTCTTTAAGTTTGAGTTTTCTTTTTATGTCAATGTGAGTCACAAATTGTTCGAGCGGGGGAACAAAGTTATTTTTGTATATTTTAGATTTCGAACGGAAATATTGAAAAATTTCAATATCGTTTTTGTTTCCTTCTTCGTATGAAATTCATATACGACCGGGAATTTTCCGTTGTTTACCGAAGTCGGTCGACTTTTCGATAAGAGAAAAAAGAAGAAGAAAAAAAAAGGAAAACTCGAAAAAAATACCCCGTGTTTCTGGTGATGGAGTGAAATGTTCGACACTTGAAAAAATACGGAAATCCCCCTTTTCGAGAGCCTCGTAAATCATCTTGGTACAATGGAATGGAAATTTTTCTTCATTATTACTTCGAAAAAGTTGTGTGTCTCGAGAGTGATAGCGACATTTTGAATAACAGAGAGCGAGAGAGAGAGAGAGAGAAAGAAAAAAAAGAGGGGAAGAGAAGAACGAAGAATTCCAGCAATTTCCAAGTTTGAAGAAACGTAAACGACATCTGGTTCGTTGCTTCGAGTGAGATAACGTTAGAGGGAGTGACAAAAGGTGTAGTACAGCTGTGCTAAGAGGATTTCGGACGTTATCGTATTTCTTCTCGCTTTTCTTACGTTCTCCCGTTCCACTCTTTTTCCTCTTGTTCCACCACACGAAAACGAGCCTCGTGGAAGGGGGTTGAAAAAAGAAAGAAAGAAAGAGAGAGAGAGAGAGAGAGAGAGAGAGAGAGAGAGAGAGAGAGAGAGAGGAGTAGGGGCTGTAGGGGTAGATATCGCAGAAGGCCCAGGGCGATTCGACGCTCGTAGAGAAATATACATAAACCTTTTGAATACAAGTTGGGCACCCTCTAACACCCTACCCCCACCTTCCCTCTACCGCCATCACCGTATCCCCCGTCGTATAACGAGAATTATATTATCATTATACAGAAGAGAGTCTATAACACAAAACCCTCGTTAAGATCCGTGAACGTCGAGGGTAAAATCTCTTATCGAGAGCTATAACGAGACCTTCTCATCCCCGTTTTCTCAGAATGATGCTGATGTTAAGATTGGTATTTTAGAGCCCTGCCAGACTGCTAAACAAGTAAATATATATACGTATAATGCATATCATACCGAAGGCTGTATAAAAACATTACATACCGTGCTATTATCTTTATCAGTGAATCCAGCACGAGAGAGAGAGACAGTGAACGGCAAAATTAATTTTCCACGACGTCGTTTCAAAGAGACTCGCGCAACCGTGAGAAAGTTGTGCTTCGATTTTCCTCTTCTTCGTTTGTTTTCTCCTCCCCTTACTTGTATTTACGTATTTTTTTATAATATCAACTTCGAGGAAATTCGTCGATACGCGAGAAACGCCACGGTCAGTGGGAAAAATCATCCCTCTCGCATATCTTTTACCAACGGCAACGCGTGTGGGGCATTTCGTGGCTGGAGTAACGGTAGTTTGAGGGAAGGGAGGCAAAAGTATTGGATTGGCACACAGGAAAAAGAGGAAGCAGGGGGGGGGGGGTAGTTGGCAGGAGACGCCATTTTTCTCTCAGACGACCACAAAACTAAACTCGTTCCTCCATCTCGTTAAAACTTGTGCCCCGGCTCCCCCCCTCACCCTTCCCCCCAAGAACAACTTACTTCAAGCCAGGAAATATTATTTAGATGGTTTCCACCCCCTGACCCCGCTCGCGCAAACTCAAACCCCTTCCCACGCTTTCCACTCCGACATCGGTTCTTTTTCTTTTCTCCTTCGTTCGTAGAGAGAGGGAGAGTCCCCCCTCCGCCGCTTCGTCGTGTTTCTTCCGACGTCGTAGCACACACCGGTAGACATGATTTTTGCTCGTTTTTCCATCTTATTATTTTTTTTCTTTTTTCATTTAGTTTCGAAGTTTGTTTTTTTTTTCTTTTTTTTCCGCGTCTTCCCCGTTTTCGTTGTTTTTTTTTGTTTGTTTTTTCTTCAGTTTTCTTTCTTTCTCATTCGCAATTTCGACGTCACGACGCCGTTATAGTTCGTTCGAATCTCATATTTTGCATCGAGAGACGGGAGGCATGAAGAAGATTGAACGCGGACGACGTGGCAGACGAAGCGTTGTGGTTGGGTACTTGTTTTTGTTGTTTTTCTTTTATTTTCCTTTCTGGTTTTTTACCCTCTCTCTCTCTCTCTCTCGTTCTCTATCACTCCCTCTTCTCTTCTCTTTTATGCAAATACCGTTTTATAATCGAGTTTGAAAGGTTGAAATTGCCTCGGCTCGGGGACGAATCTTATTACGCAAAGGGTGAGCTACAATAAATATATATATATATATTCTGTTTCCTCGACTAACAGCATATTACGTACTCTGGCCGTACCCGATCGCTCTCCAGAATTTCTTCTTCTTTTTTTTTCACACAGCAAAAAATACCGAGTCGAGAGGACCAATTATCGAAAAAAAAAACAACCGGCATCGTCGAACATTGTGAGAGACATCGGCCAGGGATACCATTACCCCCATTATACGAAATTGCCCGTGGCAAAAGCCTCAATTTTTCACGATTGTTTTCTTTCGACCATTCGTAAAATGGTCGAAATATCCTCTCTCTCTTTTTCTCTATCTCACTTTATTCCCGATAAAATGGGCATTTTGTGAACACTGCAGTAAACTTTTCCCCCCATCACCCGCCTCCCCCTCTCCTTCTTTTCTTTCGCTGTCTTCAACGTTTTCCTTCTTCTCTAATTTTCTTTTTCACCCCTCAAATAGCCCGATCGTTCGCACGAACGTTTTACACTTTGCTCATTTGACGCTAACTTCCCTTTATCGTAATATATCTATAGTCTATATATATATAAACATATATATATATATATAGATATATTCACGTATATAATAAAGCTAGTTTCGTATATACGTCGTGCGGTAGTTGTCGTCGTCTCTTCCAAAACCCGTTACTCCAAACCATCGGGCTATTGTAGCTTTATGGCTGGGTAATGGCGTGCCGGGAATTGCGAGAAATTACATGTTACCCTTGGCGCCCTCATCTTCAACCCCCCCCCCCCCCCCACTCTCTCCCTCATCCCACCCACCTCATTCTTCCCATCTCGCGAAGTCAGCCTCTTTCACGATTCTCTTCCCTCTCGTTCCCCTGCCGCCCTCGCTGACCCCCCGAGAAACCTCTATGTAAAGAGCTTCTGCAATCAGTCTTTGCCTCGTGTATTAAAATGATTTTTTTCTTTTTTTTTCTTTCTTTTTTTTCCTTACTTACGTAAATACACCCCTCGATAAAGAAAAATTCGTATCGACGCTTTCACAGCATCGTCTCATTTTTTTCTCTCTTATCTCCAAACACTCCCCTTCCTCTCTCTGTTCTTCGTCGGTTCTTTTCCCTTCTTCTTTTTTATCCCTCTCGTTCAACCGACCCTACTGTGCTTTCCCTACGAAATCTCTTTCCAAGTTTTGGCTCTATCGTCACTCACTCACTCACTCTCTCTCTCTCTCTCTCTCTCTCTCTCTCTCTCTCTCTCTCTCTCTCTCTCTCTCTCTCTCTCTCCTCTCACTCTCTTCCCCTTCTGGCAATTCACCAGCGACGAAAGATTCGATAACGGATTATTGTATTCTCGGTCCAGTCGTTCCATTCAATTCGTTCACTCGCCGGTTTTCTCCCGTGTGTTCTTCTTCGCCGACGAGATATATAGCGGGGAAAGAGGAACGGTGAAAAGCAACTCCCCTCATCCCCTTCCTCGGCCAAATGGCTTTTGTACACACGGCCAAAGAGGACGACGAGAGACCATTTATGATGAAAATGGTTAGACGAATCGTTACGATGATACAAAGGAAAAAAGAGAGCGCGGGGGGGTGCGCGGTGAGGGGTGAAAGGCTCGGTTGGTTCTTGAGGGAGAAAACAAAGGAAAAGAGACAGTCGCGAGTTTGACAATGGGAAAACATGTTGTTCTCATGAATGAAGGAACAAACGAGTGGAGAGAGAGAGAGAAAGAGAGAGAAAGAGAAATAAATAAAAAGAAACAGAGAGAGAGAGAGAAACGTTAAAATGTGTAGGAGAAGGGCGTAACGCGCATCTTTCTTTTGTCGTGCGAGAATTATATAACATTTTTTCTCGTTAATCGAACAATGAGTCCCGTATGATAATTCATAACGTACACATTGCGCAATGAGACAATTACTGTGATACGTCTCGAAAAGAAAATCTCTATGTACATACGTATATTTCGTTTTATCCACGATTTATTTTGTGTAAAATATATCAATTGGAGACAGAGAGGAGGTTGGAAAGAACGACGAGAACCCGGATGAGAAAATTAATGGTGCATTTTGTGAAATAAAATGGCGTCGTACATGCGAATTCTCCGCGAGGCTTTGTACCGAGAGAGAGAAAGAGAGAGAGAGAGAAAGAGAGATACCAAAAGCTATATTAGTTCATTTACGCTGGTTATTACGTACAGCGAATTTAATTTAGTTATGTATTAAATTTAATCACATATATACGTAGAGCTATTGCAAGAGGAGAAACGCGATTACGAAAACGCATTTATAATAACCGAGAAGAACAGAAGCGAGAGAGAGAGAGATAGAGAGAGAGAGAGTGAGAGAGAGAGAGTGAGTGGGGCTTAATATAGATAATACAATATTTTCCATGGTAAATTCTGGTTACGTGTTCAAGGCGTATAATTGGACGATTAATTAAGCCCTCGTTCGGAATTGATTGCATAACGAACGAACGTTTCGTCGTGGCAAAAACGCGCGCGCGTCCACCTTTTCCTCGGCGCTTGTCTCGGTCGTGGTTGACGCGAACGAATGATAATCGGGCGTATAGAGTGACTAATGAAATGTAACACGAGATGGAGTCGGTGCGTCGCGACACGATCGTCTTTCATCGAAGTTTGGCGTAACGCGCGTTATTCGAAGATTCGTTTCGACCCTTGTTCCGGCCCGCTGACGATAACGCCGAGGGACTGTTTTGCCGACGGCGACGTAGTCAAAACTTCCTCGTAAACGCGATA